>NQII01008485.1:44644-67693 GCA_002778355.1 Clitarchus hookeri | reverse complement strand
TGATAAAAACTTAACACGCAGACGTCCGCCCCTTAACCTACAAATGCACACGTCCGCCTGATAAACTAAGACGGGAAACTTGCCACCACGGCTTTAAACTGAAACACGATAAAAATATTACGAAGCTGTCCCAAAGCTTCACAAACACGAAAGAATTTTACACTCGAGTCCCGAAAAATTCAGAATATTGCGTCATTACAAAGTAGCTGACCCACTTAAAATACACAAATTTATATGGCATACTATAGCACTACTTGTCTGCAAAATTTCGTGGGAATTGGTTAATTGTTTCTCGAGATACTATATAAAATCTTTATTTCTTTATAGCTCATAATCTTACAAAATGGCTAGCACAAGAAACTCTATGTAGGCAAATTTGATGGTTGTTTTATGTTCTGTGAGCATACAGAGTAAACTTAAATGGTTAGAAAAATGACCAACCAAACAAGATCCTGTTTGCCGTTAAATAATGTTTGTTATGTTCCTGGCTACTAAGAGTTGTTTCTCGCAGTAAAGATTATTTCCAATTTCATCTCCATGTTTTGCCTATTTTTATTTGAAAAGCCATTTCCGTAACATTTCGTAATTTGGAACGGCGCATTCACAAAAAAAAAACCTTCTTTCGTTTTGATGAAGAAAAAAATTTTCTCTTGGAGCCAATTCTGGAATTTGAATATTTGTTCCAGAAATTCTCGCTCGAAGTCCTGAAGCAGGTTGTAGATATTCCGAACTTCATTGATGAGAACTGTCGATTTACATTCAGAATTAAATTGTACATTTTACACTGCCTTCGCATGGTTAAATATTAATTCTAGTGAACAAAAATATTTTACAATAAAATTAGAAAATCTTTACACCAAAAGAGATTACGTACTACAGACAAAACAATATTAAATAAAATACTTGAAGGCAGACATCAAAGGATTAAAAATAATTTGATAATTTATCTGTTTAAAATTAATCAAAATTTATCCTTTTACGAATTGCCTGGGGTGTAGCCAAGTTCGAAAGAATGGAGGTCTTCATAAAAATATTAGAAAACATTAATTCCTCTATTAATTTTCATCATTATAAAAATACACTCGACCATTATTAATAATAACAAGCTACCTATCTATATTGTTAACACTTATTATTACTATGAGTGAAATTAACTTTGATGCTTATCTCAAATAAGATTAAATTACTTATCACTGTCTTTATAGTAACTACAATCCCTTAATCCTCACTTATTAGTGACACATATTATCAACATGTTAATTGCTATACATTAACATATTCCAAACGACTGCCACTCATGTATCATATCCCACTTCCCCACTGTACAAGACTGCGGACACAGGAGTGGTATATAAAGCTTAGCTGACCCGGCCCAGAAGGTTGTTCGCAACTCGAGTCACCCCGAGGGAGGCTGTGACAACAAACTTTCGCGCAACGTCTCCAAAGTCATTTATTATTCCAAGAGCTGGAGTGACATCAGTCCCGATAGCGTTATCGCGGCAGGTGTTAGTGTTATCAGGCGCGTGTTGCTCTACCTCCCTTTCTCCGGTTACCTGCAATGTCCTCGGTGGACTGCGCTACGCACGAGGGGGGAGGGTTAGGTCACGAAGATGAAGAGGCCGCTCTTCACAATACAAAAATTTTAAAAACAGCAAATTGAGAAAAAAAATCGATGGTAATAATAAGCCGATAACAAAGTTGTGAAATATATTTGTGCACAGCGCGTAACGATAGCCAAATAAAAAAATTAAAAAAATAGCGTCTACAGAAACGAGAAAATGGCTGCAACACAATATAAAATTAAAACTATGAATCAAGATATATTATGATCAAGGTATTACAATCAATTTAGATAAGGAATGATATAAAACTACGTTCACATCACAGTTAAATAAAATGCTCAAAACAACATAAACTGTGAGACAGCACAAAGAAAGTGGTGAACCACGACGTTTCGGGAACATAAATCTATTCTCGTCCTCAGGTTGGCATACAGGATGTTAAAAAGAACGCCGAGAACGCGCAATATGTGATACAGGACAAGGAAGTGAAACTTCTTACAAGATGTATGGTTTGGCTGCTCTGGGGAGTCAAAGTATTGCTGAGCAGTATGTGGGATTTAGCTATAAATTTAATCAGTAAGAACCTCCGCCAGCTCAACAAAAGCACGGGGTCAATAATTATAGAAAGTGTAAGAATTACCAACTTGCAAATCCCATTACAAAGCGTGCCCCGGCTGTGCGGGGATTGGCACACACAGTCAAGGACGCCTGGTTGTGTGCTAATCATTTCAGCCGCGACGTTGTTCCGTGGGATAAGATCTTCCTAACATATTAATGGAGCCTCGAACACCATATTTTTCATAGTAATCGAAACAATATGGCCTGTGTTTGTAAGATCTGTTGAACATGGCGATCATGGAACTTCGGACCATGGCCCAAGCAACTAGCCCTGAAAATGGATGGCGCTGAAGCGTCGTGCCTATACTCGGCCGTCAGCGGCATTGGGAGTGGTCGGGGCCTCGGTCCCGGCGCTCGAAGAAGCCCTGACGAGTAGGAGGGTCGCGGCGGTGAGCGCAGAAGGGCAGTGGCGTGAGCCTGCCTGGAGCCGCCGTCGGTGCAGATCTTGGTGGTAGTAGCAAGTACTTGTGAAATCCATCGCTTTCTATGATTTTATTTCCGCATGCGAGCAGCATAAGTTCCGTAGTTGTGTACTGATGCATGTCGTCTTCCTGCCGTCGTCAATGTGAATGGAACACACCACACACAACGCAATAGATTGTGGACTGTGGACGACGAAGTGCGGTCTCTTATGTGCAGTGAACTATTAAGACCATCCTTGCGTTGATGGCTAATGGGCTGCGTACCTTTAGGAACCAGCATTTCTTCACGTGGATTACCTATCCCTAAATATTCAATTCAATATCCTGTGTTACATACCACGCATTGTTAGTGTTTACAGTATAATGTAGAAAGTGGTCGGTCAGAAAACATGCAGTACAAATTATGTTTGTGGTAACTTAGCTGGGCCAGACAAGCTTCTTTCTGATAGTAGCGACCTTGTCGGATACACTCGGTCAACAAGCCACGCCACGCCGTTGGTTATCGATCAAGTTCGCGCTGATTGTTGATTGCTGTGCTTCGGGACGTGGAAGAAACAAGCAAGACACGTTTTCGGCGCCGAAGCACTCTGTGGCCATAAACGTCTAGCCATAAGCGTTTCAACGCTCTTGCTTGGTTTCGACGCCGCGGCAATTGCTGCATGTTGTCAGGCACGAAATAACTGGCACGTGTGTAACTTCCTGTAATGATTTAGTTAAGAAATTCGTCACCCTTTCGTATACGTAAATATTCTGATATAGCCACAGATGGAAAAATGTATGCTTGAATTTTCCATCCGCCTCGCGTTTTGTTTCGAGCACACGCGCCTCAACACGAAATTCCTTCGTATTTAAAAACGGTTTTCATCAATTTTATAGTATTTAACAACATAGTCTTATGTGGATTATGAGAAAATACGAGGTTTTTGCGATTATGAAGGGGGGAAAACGCCATTGTCCTTTCCCATACCACTGTTATTACGCCACTGCATTTCTTTAAATAATTTGCGGCCTGTTTTCATTGTAAATTTTTAATTTTTGCAAGATAGTTAGTTTTGTTATGTATTTAGTATTCCAAACACAGTTAAATTGTGGGCAGGGCTTAAAGGGTCGTTGACAGCGCGGTAACTAAAGACGGAGAAAGTGGCTCAGTGAAGCAGGAACGGGGAATAAATCGACAGCGTCCTGCAGTAAGGAAACATCCCAGCATTTTCCTGGGGTGTTTTCTGGCAACCATGACGGAATGCAGGAAGGTTAGACCGGGATTCGAACCCAGGTCCTCCAGAATAAGAGTCCCAATGTTTGCCACGGCGACGACGCCTCGCTCGGTAATTTTGAAATTCTGTTACGCTCAAACTTATATTTACCTGGAATTAAATAATGCATTGTCTATAAGTTAAACCATTTTTCGCATAGACACAAAGTTTTGAATTCACATATATATATAATTTATTTATTTATTTTTTATTTTTTTTTTCATCCAGCGTTGTTAAACTCGCGATCCATGAAAAAACGCGTTCCTCTGCGAACCTTCTAAGGATATTGCGAGTGCCAGGCCACAAGGTAGAAACACAGTTTCCTGCTCGCCACTGAAGGACGC
The DNA here is from genome assembly GCA_002778355.1 of Clitarchus hookeri. NCBI lineage: Eukaryota > Metazoa > Arthropoda > Insecta > Phasmatodea > Phasmatidae > Clitarchus > Clitarchus hookeri. The sequence continues at coordinate 63,494 of NQII01008485.1, read as the reverse complement.
AAGGAGTTTACGACAGGCTGTCATTTCCTCGACTTCCTGTACAGCCGGAGCGTCGAAGAGTTCCTCTGTGACATAAACAGGCAGTTCCTACGCTGCTGCATCCTCAAGAGCTTCTGGAGAGAAGCACGCGTGCTGTAGATTCAAGCCAAAATTCCTTTTTTTTTTTCGTTTATCATTGTGGCTACGCGTGTAAGATCATTTAACTGGGTAGTATACTCTAAAATAATTTTATTAGCATCCGTGAAACCAGAAGAAAAAAAAACGAGAGTCCAGGGTTAAATGAAGCACTGTCCAATATAAGTAAAGTTTGTATTTCCCCTCTCATCATGTCCTGCAAAAAGGTTAATTTTGCAGATTCTATAATTGCAAGTCCGTTTCTGAGGTTCTTTAGGTGACAGGATAGATTTCAAGAACTTGTGTTTTCTGTTCACGATTAGATCACTATTGTTTATACATGTTGCGGATGACTCATTATATTATCACGTCCTAGAGTCGAATAAAGACAGAAGCCGCTAGCTATAGCAGCAGCAGTCGAGATCAAACAATTTCGGCCCAATCATGTAAATAATTGAAAAGTCTAAGCTGCCGCCAAATAAATTTACAAAAAAAAACTGACATACCTCTAGTTATGATAGTACATGTGGTTCAAAGTTTCTGCCCTACTTCATCAAAGCTGCGCTTCCTTCTATAGTAATTTCTATGTATGTGCAGAATTGGTATTACCCTAACTTGGAATATCAAATTGTCTTCATCCGTGTTTATTAGTGGAAAGATTGCCTCTGATGGATAGGAAAACAAACTACGCTGATTGGCGACCGGCTGATGTCGCTAGTCCTGACACTGAAGGTGAGCATGTACAGCAAGGTCCTTCATTAATGTAGCGTCGCGTTGCACTTTATGGAGATTGTTTGTCCTTGAGGAATGAGAGAGCCGCAGACGGAGCGATAAAGAATGTTCGACAATGTATTGTAACTGCATACATAAGTATACCGATCTCTTGGCGTCTCATTTTAAACTCATGGACAACTGAGAACTGGAAATATCGCGAGTTCATTTGACGGTTAGTCTCAAACTTCACATTTGTTCATTGCCTGGCACCTTCATGATGAGCACTTCATCTTACCTACTAAGTTAGGGGGTTTCTGTGGTTTGCAATTTCATAACTAATGTCATCAACCACGGCCCGTCTCCTGGATAAATATGCGAAGGTGTGATCAGGCAGGCCGCTCAGCTAAGGCCTGATCACTACTCGTAACATCTCCACCAATGTTCACTAGCGAGATGCCCTCATCTCGCCCTGGAGTCCGTGTGGATTATGTAGATGATTGGGAGTTGCGGGGTTCATCTTGTGGCAGTAGGAATATGGTTCGGGTTGAAGTCTTCTTCGCTACGGTAGGAAATTTTTTTAAAGGAATGTTATTAGACGGCGAAGCTAGGTATAAGGAACTGCCGACTGCTTCTGTCTTGCAGTTCTCAGTCAAGGGCGAGCCGTACAAACGCTGTTCTGTGTGTTTGCAGTGGCCGTGCGGGCCTTGAACTTCAATTGTTCTGGGGTGTTCAAAGTGTCTTCCACGTGAGCGCGGCAGACGCCCCGCGGGCGGTTCGCGAACGCGTCAGATTTTCTAGAGGTTGTGAGTCCCTAAGCAATATGTGGCGTGAATCGTTGAGTACATTGATTCTTTTAAGGAATGAAGAAAACAAAATATTAATAATAATGTAAATAGAAAACAATATATTAAACTGGAAATAAATTAAATATGTTACGCTAACTGCTTCTCCAAGTACAATGAATCATTAATTTTTTTGCTTGTACATATAATTACAATTCCTGGAAAATAAATACATGCTGAGAGATTTTATAATATTACATAGCGAGTGGTACGTGACGTCACGATGGTAGGATAGTGATAAGATGGTATCAAAACGTAGAATGTTATTTAATAAATTATTTAAACTTTCACATTAAGTATGAAAATAAAACAAAGATGCAGCTGCTTTTCAAATACGTTTCTATACGTTAGTGGGCAATGGAGGGGATACTTTACGTAACATAAGATTTTTTAATGTATTCTAATATACACTAGTGATTAAATATTTCAAAACAAATGTTGAAAGAAAGAAATGTGAAGTATTTTACAATAAACATGTGTCATTTAAAGATAATGCTATCGTTAAAATGTGTTAAATTCTATATTTTTTTCTACATAAATAGCAATTTTAAATTACAGTGATAAGACTGTCATTACTTTTTTCTAATGGCTTTTTTTTGTCACAATGGAATTAACTATTGTAAATGAGACGCCTCTATTTTATGATCGTGACTTTTACACTGTATACATTTATTTATATAAGTTTTTAGTTAAGTACATAAATTTTTAAAAATCAAAGATTTTGTTATGTTTTTTTTTTTTTAGTTGCGAGCATTGGAATATGACATTGTTTTAACTCTTTTGAATTTTTAGACTGGTTTATATCTAATTATTTAATTACACATTATAATTTACAAACCTTTGATTTTGGAGGCCTCCTTTCAGTAATCTTAATTTGTTTAAGATTAAATATATGTTTTGCACTCATTTTTAAAGTAAAATTTGTTATGTAAGTTTTACTGTTATCTGTATGGTGAGGTGTGAATGGTGTGTGTGAAATGTGGAAACCGCTGGTTACCTGTGTACGATTCGCGAGCTGCGTTAAACGGTAAAGCTGATGCTGTGTAATATATGTGCGCGCTTTGACAATATTGCTGTGTGTGACGTCAGAACAGATGTCGTGCCACCTCTGCTATTACGGACATTGCTTGCACCGTCCCCAAGAGGGAGTTTGGATGAGAGGATGTGACGTCACAGCTGGCTGCTGAACATGAACATGTGGTACCGTTGTTCTGAAACTTACAAGAGAATTTATTAACATAATGACTTCACAGTTGGTCTAAACGCCTTACTTATAATTTGGCCTTAAATATATCATAGGGCCTTAATAGTATGCAGCGAGTAGGGTTATTTAAAATTGAATTGTTAATTTTATCCTGGTTTTATTATATGTATAGATGGATTTATTAGATTAACGGGGGTGCCCGACCTTGGAAGCTTGTATTGAAAAGTGAGTTAAAGCTCATTTATTTCTAAACTGTCTTTGTCAATTTTTATCTCATGCAATATTTGCATGCTAACTAATGTTACAATTATGTAGTTACTTTACTGTGTAAAATCCACTTCTTATATAATGTGTATATATAGGGACGGTTGTAGAAGCACCTATTTCCAATTTTTTTTTCTTTTGGAAAATATTTTATTACAGTTGGCTGTGTGTGCAGATAAAACTTTAAATGAATAAATGTTATTAAGGACGAGGGCTATAAACGCATATTATAAGTAGAAAATTATGACACTGATTATGTAAAATATAAGATAGTAGCAGAGAAGAGAGGGAATTACAAATAATTAAGTTGGTACTAATTACAGTGCTACTTCCACACAAACAGGTAGCATACGGGGGTTGGTGAAATCTGCACTCAATGACTTACACCAGGGAGCTCAAAAAGAAAGTGCCCCCGTGGTACACTTCCGCACTGTGTAGCATAGAAGGACCCCGCAGTAAAAGTCCAAAACACCACCAGATTGCGCCCCTACTGTCTGAAACTCTTTCAAGGCCAGTAGAGCACAGAAGACAGGCCTTTCTGGTCGGGTCACCACTCCGCCAGAGGCCCAAAGATTGCTCCACGTCTCACGCGGAATGTAAGGTTTGACCTCCCGGGTAAGGCTACACTCTACTGGGGCAGATGCGGGTAGAAAAGGGTGAGCATTAGCATACATTTCATTTCGTAAAATACCCTTCACATCTCACTCCAGCTTCCATCTCACCTCAGATTTAGCAGTCTGCGTATCCACTTCAGGACTGACGCACCATTCAGCAAATTCGAAAGCCCTGCGTAATGGGTTAAGTCCGTGAATCACAGAACTGCATGAACCCAATGTAATTCATTCTGCCTCGTATCTGTATGTACAATGGACCGTGGTAAGTGCATGAGCATATTGGGAACTTAAAACTAGAACAGTAAACTTATGTTTAAAGCGGGTGTAGGTGAATACTATTGAGTTGCGCACTCTGCACGCTTGTTTCGTAAACATCATCAGCCGTCAAGCTGCGGAGAAAGTTGCTGATGTGAAGAGAGAAGTGCTGACAGGGAGAGAAAAAAGCATGTGTTCTGGTAAAGGGGAAAGAGGGGAGAAAAGGCACACCACACAAGAAGAGGGTCGTGTTGCGCGCTCTTTACTACCTGCCACTTTGGTCTTCCCATATGGTAACTAATAATAATTCAATACTGTGCTATGGTTAGCATATTAAAATCTTATAGAAACTGTTGTACCTTATTTCTACACATACCAGGAAACTTATCTTAATATTGTGTTGAATAATCGTAAAGCACAATAAAATTATATTTCAGTATCTGCGCACAGCAGTATCTTATTACGATATGACATAATATTAAAAATTGTGTTATATTATTTTGATTTAGAAGTAAATGTTTTTAAATGGTTTTAGCATTAGGTATCACTTTCATAGTAATAGTTTCCAGTAACTACATTCAGCGCACACAAACTATTTTACTTCTTAAATGAAATTAATAGATTTCGATGGGCCAGGTAAACAGTTTCTTATTATAATTATCTATCTAGGAAAATGCGTGAAATTCTGAAGTTATTTAGTTCAAATAAAATTTGATAATCAAGTATTTACTATTTACTTCCTAAATTAAAAGATGACCGGTTATCGACTTGAATTTCTATTTAAACATGATTTTTCTTAAGAATATACCTTATGACATTACGAAAAGTGAGTTGCTTCTTGCACGATCAAAATTTTAATATTAAAGTGGATGTGGCTGAATGTTTGTTGTAATAAACCTTTTTATAATTACTACAAAAACTAGTGTGGGCGGGTGGGGAATGTATTTAAATGTGGGGGTGGATGGTAGAGTAGCTGATGCCAGACAGCGAGAGGTTAGGCAGGAACCAAGGCTCCACCAATGCTATGATATGATTTACGCATCATACCTTTACGGGGCTCTAGGGGCGTAAGAAGTTATTGATAAGAGTTAAGTAATAAACACTATATAAAAAGGGTTTATTTAACATTAAGGTTTTACAATATTATTTCAATATAAATATGATTTAATATAAACAGGGGAGCTATATAAATATACTGGAATATTAGATTATATTAAATTATAATGATTTAACCAGTCACACTCAGAGTAAAGTCTAATTGGAGAGTCCCCACCTTGTTCATGATTCCGGAGGCTGATTAAGACGGCCGAAGTCGACGGCTGGACACACCCATATCCAGTGGTCTTCTCGTACCAATGGCCCGACGACAAAAGACACCGCCCACGGGCTACGCTGTCCTATATCGGCTGCGTTGTCCGCGCTTACTGGCAGGTGGAGGGGGTTTCTGTGGTTTGCGATTTCATAACTAATTTCAGCAATCACGACCCGTGTCCTGGATAAATATGTGAAGGTGTGATCAGGTAGGCAGCTCAGCTAAGGGCCTGACCACAACTGGTAACATTGTGTATTACCGGTTCGCATATCTCCAGGGCGTATCAGGAAACGAGTGGCAAATTAACTAAAGTATAAGTTTGTAAGGCCTTGACTAGCACCGTTCGAATTCATACAATTTCTGCTCGTGAGATACATGGCAATAGTAATTTCAATATGCAATAACAAGGTACGCCTTGGATTGATGAACATAAAAAAAAGTTAAGGTTTAAGATGCAATTCATTTCCGCACTTCATATTGTTATTTGTATGTAGTTTAATATTTGGTGAAAATCTCTGCGAAGTTATATTTTGAGTCTGTAACTTACTTTCAGTACATTTTAATGCAAAGTTTGAAATCAATCCCTTTGTCATAAGTTAACTTATTAAGTAGGAACGTGTACTCCTATAATTTATACCAACACTTACTTACGTAAATTGTAAGGAATACTACCACTCATTTTTTATAAGTTGAAAATATCCGCCCTTGCGGATTCGCTTGCGTTTACTAAGACAAAATAGTACTATACATTTTAATCTAAGGACGTGTTTGTGGAACATATCATTGGTTAGCCTCTCAGATATTGAGATTACCAAATAAAATAACTTTGAAATACTATGTTGGCAATTATATAGGTAGTCTTCCAAAGTATAAAGAATCAGGATACATCATTCGGTTTAAGAGATATTGTCAATTCAATAAAAACACGTTACCCCTTTTTACACCCTTATTGGTAGTTTTCCCTAAACAGAGTTAAAAGTTATTAGAAACCTCCATAAATAGTATTTTGAAGTATGGTGAATTATTTCCATTTCATGTTGCGACAATTCATATTAAGGACTCCCAGAAAACACGTCTTATTTATTTTTACTCACCCACGGTTGGATTTTAAAAAAATCTGTAATGAGTGCCAACACACAAAAAAAGCCACCCTTAAAATTTTATGTTCCCAGGTTAAGTGATCTGAGCTTTAAAATAATAGCAATGTTTAAATTTGTCAATTAAAAAAAGTTATAACTTAAATACCGAAGGCAATTTTACATTGTACACGAAGTGTTTACATGCATATGTAAATTCAATAAAAATATACACAATAATCAATTCAACGGTATTTGCATAAAACATTTAACATATGAATTTATTCCATTAAATTTTGTTAGTGGAATTTTCCATTGTATAAAATGGTCACATAATCAATAAAACACTTTTATAATAAACAATTCAGATGTAATGACATGAAAGCCCTTGAGACATGAATTATTTTCATTATGTTTTATTAATGGCAATAAAATTATTCATTAATATATTAAATTAAATTTGATAAAGTTAAAACAAAATGTACTTTATAACTTAAATAACTGTCTTTTACAAAAATGTTGCCTAATCAAACCCTTATCGCGTATCAGTTAGAAATTAAAAGCTGAAGTTTAATACCTCATTTATAACTTTGCAGGATGTGTTTATAAGTGATTATTACTTTAACAATTATTTTCTTACTCACCTTATCTCCAGTTATGATTATAAACTGCTGCAGTTACTTTACAATGGCATTTCCCTTCAGCCAAACCTGCAACACACAGAACAAAGCCACGTCACCTCAAGTTCCTGGTTAAGGCCATACGTGGGAGCTACACATAACAAAGTTTAAGGCCATTCTGCATGAGCAATCCAAACGCCGTTGTTTCGCTGCTAGCAACCGCTATGTGATGTCTCACTCTACAAGCGGGTGGTTTGAAAGGCGGCTGTTGAATGGTTTTCAGATGGATAGTGTGCATGTCGAATGCGTTTCTAGTTTAATTATTTTATTTTTTATTTTTTTGCAGGTAGTTGATCAAATATCTCATCGCAATCGAAACAGATTTCCAATATTCGTCCGTCGCTTCGCCAACTTCGCCTCCAACAGTTCGCCTTAATTTCTTAGTTACTGCACTCTGTACACTGTGCGCTGCACAGAGGTGGCAGCTTTTCTACAGCTAGTGTCCTGCGCTCCTCCGAAGGCGTTCCAAATATCCTAATCGTTACCTCTCGTCTAGTCTGACTTCCTTTAGTACGTGGGTTCTGTTCGATAGAGCGGTTGCTAGCGGCGAAACTCTAGCGGCGTTTTGACAACTCGTGTGGAATGTCCCTTACAGTGAACAAGCGGCGAATGTTGACTCGGCCAGAACAGCTACACACACACACGCCCAAGCACACATGCGCACACGCGCGCGCGCGCACACACACACACACTGTTGGACCGCAAGCCCTTCCGTCCGCAAGAAACTGTTCCTGTGTTGAAGAGAGATGGAGAAAGAAAACGAGCAGCAACGGAACATAAGTCAGATGTAAAAAAACTAATAATTCAGTAATTCTAGCAGAGTACTTGAACACCTGAAAAATGTGTGATTTTTCATGTATATATGTTGTAGTCCACTGTTTGCCGTAGGCGAACCAGGCTTTCAACTAATAAAACATTGGACCTCTGTTTGCTGTTATTAAAGAAATAAGGGTGTGTGGAATATACATAAACGGCAAATACAGGAATTTAAGTTCCTGGGTTTTTTGACGCGAACACAGAAAAACTAAGATAAGGAAACTCTACACAATGGTGTAAGAAATAGCACGACAAAAATGCATCACCTTCAAAATAATATTTCATCGGAAAGCTAGTAAAAATAGTTTTTCGTGACCGGCTTGTATAAACTTGTAAAAAAAGTTAACTTTTATTACACTGATTTGTATCAAATTCGCCCTTGATCCAACGCGGTTGGCTCCACTAATTTCTGGTAGGCCTACAGAGTTGGCTGAATTTGTTTTATTTTCTCAATTATTCCAAGGCACGCAAACGACAATAAACTCAACTCTTAGATGTTCAGTCGTGTCCAAGTAGGGAGTTTGAGCAGACCAGTTGAACAGTTCCGCCTGATAATCTTCAAACCACACAAAGGTGACTCTTGGCTACATATTGTCAGTACAGCGCAGGAGAAAAATAACAATTGAGTGTTTCATGAACTTTTACTTTGACCATGCGCTATTAAAGACCTTTATTGTGTGTGGCGTGTGAAAACACATACGTCCAAGATAAACATTTATTTCAGTTACTTACCCACACTGTAATAATTGGTCAAATATCACAAAGTAAATGTACTTTTCCCGTCGCAATCCGAGAGGTACTTTGGCAAATCATGGTTACGGTTTCATGTTTCTCAGTAATATTACGGCATATCTGAGTGGGGAAACGGAGTCGGAAAAATTTGCNCAATGTGATTCTGCGCTGATTCCCCATTTTGTCGTACAAAGTGAGAAAAATTGCAAACACGTCAATAAATTAAGCCAAATTAGTAAAATTTAAAAATGCCGTTCACATTGATATTTTCAAAACCCGATGACTTTTACTTCCAAATGTTGTCATTTTGAATTAAATAATAAATAATTAAGTAATAAAAATACATAAATAAATATTATAAAAATTGAATAGTAAAGGTAAAAGAAAATTAGCCCAGTTATATGAATATTTTATACAATTTATTAATAAGGGCTTATTTTTTATTATAATTTACGCCTATTTTCATTTACAATGCTTCGCGAAGGAAATTAAAAAAACTTTCACTAAGCAAGATTATCATTACTATTACGTTGTGTAAATAAACATTTACTAATAACGTTTACAAATATTTTTACACTGAAAAAAGGTTTCATTGAATTAAACAAACTTTGTTTGGCTGAACCAAATTAATTATTTTTGTATAGATGCAATGAAATATTTTGTTGTTGAAAACAAATTATTTTGTATTTCTTATTTGGTTATTGAAAACAAAGATTGGTTGGTTCAACAAAAAATTTGTTAATCTGCACGTACATTAAAGAGTTTGGGTTCATTTAAAAAGAAGTTGGAAGCCTGGCCGATATTCTAACTTGGGTCGTTTGCACTTAGTGACCTCAGCTAAAGTGACTACTAATGAAATGAGAATGTTTTCAAATACATATATTTGGAATACTGGACAACGAGTACAAATAAATATTATAATTTAACAGTTTTACTTATTAGTTTCTTTTTCAACTTATTTTATAAGGATGTTTATAGCATTATTAAACATCAATAAATACATTAACAAACGCTGTTACTGTATAGTAGTCACAAAAATACAAACTCACGAGCTGTGTTTTGGAACGGAGGCAATCAAAAGAGCAGCCAAGCAAATGTATACAGTTGATTCAACTAAATGTTTCGTTGACAGTTTAATATTTTCGGTCTGAACACAGAGATTTTGCTTATTTAAGCACGAATTTTGTCAGATGAACAAAAATAATTTAGTTGCTTTTCAAGCTTCGTTTACTCAACAAATTATTTTGTAACTGAAATGTGTGTGCATAAAACTCAATTATTAAAAATAGAATTAAACCATTTAATTTTTAAAACATTTAAACAAGTAAATTCTAGCAAAATACTTTACCCCGTTACAAAATATATATATGCGCTCCTGTTTTATATGCATAACATAAATCGTACTCTTCTGGCAATTTTTGGCGGTGTGCTATTTTGTAATGACATCTGCACGATGGGCAGTCGTGTGGATGCTTCCTTGGCATACACTCTGATTTCATGCTAAGATGGATCTTGAAAGGAAGGTTCGTGAGGACAGGCTATCTGAGTGGCGTTGCGTTCCACTGCTTCGTCGACAGGAAGCCGCAAAATAACTGAATTACCTGTCAGCGTAACACCACTGACTCACAGAAGGCGCACTCCAGCTAAGAGCCTGTAGTTTGTCGTNTGTAATGACATCTGCACGATGGGCAGTCGTGTGGATGCTTCCTTGGCATACACTCTGATTTCATGCTAAGATGGATTTTGAAAGGAAGGTTCACGAGGACAGGCTATCTGAGCGGCGTTGCGTTCCACTGCTTCGTTGACAGGAAGCCGCAAAAAAACTGAATTACCTGTCAGCGTAACACCACTGACTCACAGAAGGCGCACTCCAGCTAAGAGCCTGTAGTTTGTCGTNTGTAATGACATCTGCACGATGGGCAGTCGTGTGGATGCTTCCTTGGCATACACTCTGATTTCATGCTAAGATGGATCTTGAAAGGAAGGTTCGTGAGGACAGGCTATCTGAGTGGCGTTGCGTTCCACTGCTTCGTCGACAGGAAGCCGCAAAATAACTGAATTACCTGTCAGCGTAACACCACTGACTCACAGAAGGCGCACTCCAGCTAAGAGCCTGTAGTTTGTCGTACCCAGTACAGTGCATTCGTGTTATATTGTTCTCAACTGAATGAAGTTTTGTAGACTCGACCGAAGGTGATAAAAAGGGCGCTGTTTTCAACCCTATAGAGATTACTGTTCAGATCATTATTTGTACAGAAATATTCATTTTGATCATAGCTGCCTAATATTCCATTCTCTTATTTAAATATCTCGTATTAATATAGTTCGAAGTGTTTATAAGAATCGCTGTTCTTCGTTATCTGACACTGATTGTTAGAATCCTATTTGGTGAAATAAAACTTTTTAGCTTGCAATTATGTTATTTACACTATTAAAATATTAACTGGACTCGCGTCACAAGCCTGGTTCATAATTGCACCTTCTGTCTGTCACATTAAAAGTTTTACAGCGTTTAAATACACAACATACATTTTCAAAAATAAAAAATACCCAGATTTTAGATGGATTCTAAATGAATAATTCGAGATACCTTATTAATTATTTTGGAGATATTTACTATGGTTAAACTTTAAAATCTCACAACATCCTAACTCAACGTATACAAAATTATATAAGCAGNAATAAAACTTTTTAGCTTGCAATTATGTTATTTACACTATTAAAATATTAACTGGACTCGCGTCACAAGCCTGGTTTATAATTGCACCTTCTGTCTGTCACATTAAAAGTTTTACAGCGTTTAGATACATAACATACATTTTCAAAAATAAAAAATACCCAGATTTTAGATGGATTCTAAATGAAAAATTCGAGATACCTTATTAATTATTATGGAGATATTTACTATGGTTAAACTTTAAAATCTCACAACATCCTAACTCAACGTATACAAAATTATATAAGCAGNATGGAGATATTTACTATGGTTAAACTTTAAAATCTCACAACATCCTAACTCAACGTATACAAAATTATATAAGCAGCTACAGTAAGACTGTCACAAAAGCTGCAACAGTAAAATGTTGGCGTCACCCGTTAAGCACCATTGGATGTTCTCTAATAAGACAGAAATATTTCACACAATTTCAACTCATTGCACTTAGCAACGAAACTGTATTTTCTGACATATTCTTATGTCACCCTTAGTTTAAATTAGTTTCTGTGCTACACAAAGGCAAAAGAGCTTAATACAAATCAGTAGTTTAATGAAAAACATGTGATGGTATTCTTGAAAATACCAGGTTTAATAAATTAGCTTTATAATATTTATTATTGAAATATTTGATTTGCAAGATTGAGCACCGAGTAATCACATGGCATGTGTACGGCTTCTCTCATTTCAATATGTAAAATCGACGGGGAAATGCAATCGATCGCATTGTAAGCATGTTCACACACATGAAAATAGTGACATCAGATAGTCTTTGCAAGCATTACAAAATGTATTAAAATATTTTCTAGGCCCCAGCAATACAAATTTTGAAATACAAAACTGAACTGAATGTTAGGATGTAACGTATCTACGGCCAAAATGGGTATCGTCGCCCTCCCTTTCTGCCATCCGAGAACCTCTTTTCTTGTAATCAAGGAATCACCCCTGTTTTTCTTTCCGTTAGNGTCGCCCTCCCTTTCTGCCATCCGAGAACCTCTTTTCTTGTAATCAAGGAATCACCCCTGTTTTTCTTTCCGTTAGCAGCAAGTCAAATGTTCTGTAAGCCGAGGATACTTTGTACCTGTAAGGATAAATCTACACATGTAAAAATGTTTGTTTGTGTGCAATTTAAGAAAGGAGAAGAAAATTGTAGCTGTGCATTTCATACCAAAAATCTAATATATTCAAGGGTTTTGTTAACTGTTAAAAAAACTTTTCAAGATATTTTACGAAAAATTGTTTTTGAAATATTCTCTACAACTCTCCGTAAAATTATAGATGCATTAGTTTTCCAGTAACAGAAATTATGTAAATTTAACAGAACTTTTCGTGAATTCACGAAACCTANCCAGTAACAGAAATTATGTAAATTTAACAGAACTTTTCGTGAATTCACGAAACCTATCCATACATTTGCTAGTTAGTTCTTCTGTACTTCCGATGTAAGACTTATGATTAAGATTTAAAAAAACCTACAATCCTCGTAATGTGGGTATTTAGCTGCATAACCAACATAAAACTGAAGTAGAATTATTTCATCCTGGAGAGAGATTTGAGCATGAATCACAAGTTATAACGCCCGTGACTCTTTCCGCTCACCTACGATGTTTATGTGAGATATAAATATGTTATTTTGATAAATTTGCAGAATTGTAGGTTAAAAAAATCTCATTTTTAGAACTTGTCTACACAGGTACGTAGGAAAAAAAACTACAGCATGGACGTAGTTTGATCTGCCGGCTTTCATTGTGTGTGATAAAAACTCACTTACATATATATGTACTTCACACAGTATGATGTCCCGATGGAAACACTGCACGCCTTGCATGTAAGGGCGATGATACGCTAGACGTGCGTGTTAGTGTCGCACGTATGGCTCCTTCGCTTCTGGGCTTTGAACCCACAAAACAGCTTAAGGTAGATACGAGCCTTAAGACAGTAGAAATGTTTTAGTGTTTTACGTGTTGGTGAAATTTTCAGGCTCCTAACACTACTTTGTTATATTTCAAAGATTTGGTTTGGGCGGCGTGGATATTCTAACTGCTGCAGAAACGATCATCTTCCGGTTACAGCTGTTAAGAAAGCTTCGAGTGCAATCGGCATTACTTCGTTCCCGAACCCCAAAGCGATAGGCAATACAGACACATTCCATATTTTGTATTTACAAAGCCCAGCTTAGTTTTTCGTAAAGACAGAAGTCTTACAGAGACAACCATTTTCATTATTCTTTTTACGTATTAGTCCTTTCAATCCAGAATTATTTCATGAGCTCAAGTGCTACAACCGTTCAATGTTGTGACGTGCGCTGTATCTGCGTTGAGCGTGCTTTTCGTAGCCACTGATCAAGGAGAAAAATTGCTGTTTCAGTTTACCAAATATATTAGTTTTCGTGGCGTTTGTTTCAGCTGAACGATATTTTTTGGTACAACCAAGCCTCACTTCCTCCAAATAAATTAAACTTGCTCACACAGCCAAACAATTTATCAAAAACAACTTTATTTGTGCCAAAACAAAGTTATGTTGTTTCAGCACATTACACAAATATTTTGTTTAAGCAAACGTATCGTTACAATTTGTTAACAAAATAATGTGTTTTAACTGAAAGAACAGGCAAAAAAAATAGTTTCTATAGCGACAAAAATGCATTTGGTTGCCTCAACAAAATATTTTGTTGAGTAAAACTCCAAAAAATAACAAAATTAATTTTGTTCGTGTAACAAAATAAACGCTTGACTTAACAAAACAGAAGAAATTAAACTGGCAAAAATAAATATTTGTTTGAATGAACCGTATATATTTGTTTGGCCACTCGTTCGATTGCCTTCGTTTTAAAATACGTCTCGAGAGTATGTTTGTAGTTTTTGTGACATTTAGGATAGTAACATTGTTTGTCACTGCATTTATTGATGCTAAATAATGGCATAATCATAATAATAATAAATGCTAGTTCAACAGGAACTAAAAAGAAAATCTGTAAAACTTGAAATATTTAGTTGCGCACGTTGCCCAGTACTTGAATTGTACGTGTTCAAAACATTCACTTTAGTTGAGGTTGCTAAGACGTCGAACTCGGGTACAGGGAATCTAGATTCGAATCTCCGTCCAGACTTTACTGTAATTTTAATTATTCGGAACGTTTTAATGTACGTGGAGCCATACAAATGTGTATTTGTACCAACGAAACTTTTATTTGGGGCAACCAAGTAAGGAAAATAAAATAATTTGGTTTGAAGAACAAGTAATTTGATTACCTCTATACAAACAATTAATTTGGTGTCGCCAAACATACTTTGATTGGTTGAACAAAATATTGTTCCTCGCTGAACAACGTGCTGCGTGTTCGTTGCTGCCAGCATTGTCTATTCACAAAGCGAGAAGTGAAGACGCTTCAACAAATAATATTTCTGACAAGCGACACTCTCAAAACACGGAACACTTTTGGCTTGTTGAGTACAGTGCCTACCATAAATACCCTAACGTGCAACATGTTTTTGATCTTGTTCACGGGGACCGAAAGGATTAAGGGTAATTAAAAACNACCATAAATACCCTAACGTGCAACATGTTTTTGATCTTGTTCACGGGGACCGAAAGGATTAAGGGTAATTAAAAACTTTATTCTATGTTTGAGGAATTTCAGCAGCCATTTCCTATAGTGGTCGTGTAGAACCAGTTGGGAAACCAGCCATTGCAGAAAGCCGAGTTTGAACCAATGACCTTCTGAATGTGAGACATGCGCTGCCATACGTCCAAACACGCTAGGCAGTGAAATATTGTCTGTACATCAAGACTTCACTCGGTATTATGCAAGTCTCTAAAAAAAAAAAGCCAACTAATTACGTTATCACGTAATGTAAATATTCTCAATTTACTATGCACCTAAGAAAGTTATTTTACTAAGTGATTTCAATTAGAAAAATGTATAGTTTTCAGTACTTTTCTTACAGTCAAAGCATATTACAGACCAACATCACAGACCATATTTTGTAACTTCAGCTTGCTAAAAGTACAGCGGATGNTACAGTCAAAGCATATTACAGACCAACATCACAGACCATATTTTGTAACTTCAGCTTGCTAAAAGTACAGCGGATGCTTTTATAATGAGAGCTACATTGACAATAACTTGGTAACTGTCTTCATGTGTTATTCTGTCAGACATATGTTTATCGAAATCCTCGCGAAAGAGAATAAGTTTGGCAACACTGCAAAGTATGTCAAGCGTTTGTCCATGTGGTTAGTTGCTTCGTGACGACCGTGAAAACCAAGTGCTATCTCCTCCCAGCGAAGAGACGTAGCACCCAGCTCTGTACCAGAGCAGCGAAGGAAGATCTCTGACGTAGCTGCCTGACGATCGGTTCGCGCGGCATTCTGCGGAGATCGCCGGTCTCGATTAGTAAGGTTTCTTTCACACGACGCAAAATGAATTTTGTACGAGGCCTTTTGTAGGAAATCTCATGTGAAAATGTCTGGGGAATCCAATGAGAAACGACTCCACAAATCAGACTTCCAGCAAAACCTTGCATGAGTAAATTTGATGAACTCGGAAAGATCTGTAATANAGCGAAGGAAGATCTCTGACGTAGCTGCCTGACGATCGGTTCGCGCGGCATTCTGCGGAGATCGCCGGTCTCGATTTGTAAGGTTTCTTTCACACGACGCAAAATGAATTTTGTACGAGGCCTTTTGTAGGAAATCTCATGTGAAAATGTCTGGGGAATCCAATGATAAACGACTCCACAAATCAGACTTCCAGCAAAACCTTGCATGAGTAAATTTGATGAACTCGGAAAGATCTGTAATANGAAACGACTCCACAAATCAGACTTCCAGCAAAACCTTGCATGAGTAAATTTGATGAACTCGGAAAGATCTGTAATATCCATAATTTTAATAATACTCAAAACAAATGAACACACCTGGTTTTGAAATATTAACTGTTCAATACAACGGTGTTTAATTTTGTAATGTCCAATAATCTCATAATACTATCTGAACTACACTCCATTCCAAAAACAAAATTTCCGAGAGTCCATCACGTTGAATATTTTTCACCTGATTTATCTTCGCACAGTAATATTCTTTGCTCTTCTCCTACCACTTATACTCGATGGTGCCACTCGAATCACAAGTAAGCGGACACCCTCTGTACACATAAACTCGCGCCTAGTTGTCAGCATAACCGCTACTGCCGCTATACAAGAAGGCAGAGGACGCGATGCTGTCCAGCTAGGCATTTCCGCCATCCTCCATCTCTTTCATTTTCTTTATTTCAGTTGTCTACTCGGCACATGGAAGGGAGCTTGCCCAACTGCGCGTTACACCCTCCACCAGACCTCTCGTGCCCCTGGTTTCCAACAAATAATGCCAGCATAACCATGGACATAAAATACACCCGCTGGTTTTACATGTATCTTGCGTCGTGTATCTCCTTTAGTTTCTTGGGCCAAGTAGTGCGATATTTGAGGTCAGTGGTTCAATGATATTTCCACTTGACAATGACATCGTTAACAGTGGACAGAGGCACATTTAAATACCGAGAATCTCTTTGGCGGAATGCCCAAATTTATGGGCCCATGCAATCATCTCCATTTAGAACACACACAGCTCTTTCTGTTCATCCATTACGACTGTGAAAATGAGTATGATCTTCAAGCGTTCGTGCCTTCACGTGGTGTCCTATAGGGAATGTTCTCTGGGAGCGAAGGAGTTACTCACTGACTTTTATCTGCATATTTTACATAACTTAGAATTTTACACTACTACTTTACGTATATACAGCGTATAAATAAATATGAAGGTGAATACCGTATGATGTGATGGTGTAAATTCTGTCCACTAAATGAGGCACGCGAAACTCATATGGATGGCGCGCCATTTCTTGTGGCCGACCTCCCGCCTGCCGATCTGCTGGTTTGCGGTGCGGGAGGTCCTGAGTTCGTATACTCGGTAAGGCATGGGTGTTAGTTTAGGTCAGGTCATAATTTAGCTTGTAAGCCACCCCCTGATAAGCCTTCAGGCACATCACCGGGGGACATTAATAAGCCCTTTCCAATACAATCAGATCACGGTCAGGATACGACCTACCTCCTTCGAAGGCAATTTTTAATTCTCGGGTTATTACTTTTGACAGTTAATACTCGCAACCGAGGCAAGTGGAGCACTAATAATTGAGTGAATTAAATTAAAAATCTGGGTAATCGACATAGCAAATGATGGAAAACAAATTTATTCAAAATTACTCAGTTTACACAATATTTTGATAAACAACTGAACAAATAATGAAACGCAGACAGCTATAGTTGATCTACGCAGATGGAACACGCTGAGATACTTATGTAATACTGTGCAAATCAACTGCAGTGGCTAGCGTNTATAGTTGATCTACGCAGATGGAACACGCTGAGATACTTATGTAATACTGTGCAAATCAACTGCAGTGGCTAGCGTGTGTTTAGATGTTTGGCAGACGCAGTGACACTCGTGTTTTGTGAAAGTAGTGACACCACAAACACTTCGCTATAACAATCACTGAGTTTTTCGTGATATGATACAAAATTAATTTATGCGATTTGTACTAATTTACTTTGTGTTGTTACCAATTCGTTTACTTTCGTTGGAGGCAGGAATGGCCACATAAATGGCCCCATCAGGCGCATGCGCGCTGTGGACCACCAGTTCGACGCACCTGAACTAAATGTAGAAAACTGTCAAGTATAAAATGCTGTCTTACATGTCATGCAAGGTAACTTTACATAAGAAACACATTTTATATTACTTTGTTCACTGAAATGCTTATATCGTGGAATAACTGTATAAAAACCCAGTCGGCTGTTCGGGAGAATATTTTCCGGTACAAACTTGTTTCGTTTTAAAGTGAAACTTATGGAATACAGGTGTTTAGCTGAAAAATATACCTTCATGATACAGTATGCTATATGTTTCCTTCGTTGGTAGACATGACTTACTTGTGACTCTCATAATGACGAAAATTCAAGACACAAAAAAAAAAATTAAAAGGTTCCCTAAGGGCATTCGAATAAACAATTGTTTCAATATTTTTAAATTAATATTTTTACTTTAGGGACAAAATCAATTTACATTGGAACCAAAACATGTGACTAAACAATATTTAAAAAAAAGTATATTTCACGTACGGTATGAAATAAAATGTTTATAACACCTGCAGGGGTTTATTGGTATTTCGTTGCTCATTTTACAATTTTCATGAGAAGAAACATAAATGTGGCATACATGTTATGCCTTTCCAACAGCCTAAACTCCTCGATGTGGCCTACCGATGACGGAAAAACACGGAACGACGCGATGTGCAGGTGGCGGTGCGGAAAACTGGCTGGATATTGGCACCACTGATAAGCGCGCTCTTGCCTGTCCCTAGCTTTGACAAGACGGCAGTGAAGCGACGACACGACGTGGCGAGGGCTTTCTCGGCCATCAATCCCGCGTCTGTCGACATTTGCTGATACTCGTGTCACGACGACGGTTTACGTGTA
>NQII01008485.1:34277-44587 GCA_002778355.1 Clitarchus hookeri | reverse complement strand
AGGTTGTTTCTTCATCCTTCTTTGCCCTATGTCGCTGGATGCCACCATTCAAACTAGCAGTGGATCAAAGAAGTAATTTAAGGTGTTAACATATTATTAAGAGTAACATTTATATAATTAAATAACATACAGCAAGGGAGCGTTAAGGGTGACACTGCAATTTTCATTAAGTTCGCCATCACCACTACACGCAAAACACTGAAGTGACGCGCTATTTTTCCTTCTTGCTGTGGTAATCTACGAAACAAACAGATTAATTAATTTTTTCTACTGTAGCGAAGTCTGAAGTAAAGTTGAATTGAAGACTCTCTACAAGTGTCGCGCATTTTTATCATGAATATGCATTGTGCAGCCAAACGTCACAGGAAACCTCTTTGTTCTCAGAGAAACTGCATATAGGTAAAGGCTCAAACGTCTGAACATTATACGTGTGTTTGCTGTTATGATGAGTCAACTGGTTGAGCTGTGTCCATTTATGAGGCCCATAAAACCAGCATTATTTCAGACAGATTTCTCAGTCTACAGTCAGTGGCGTCATTGTCAAGAGAAAATGTCTTGGAAACACTAGCCGCAAACATCGCTCTTGTATGCCAAAGGAACCAACTGACTGGGACCAGATAACCCTGAAGCGTGCTGATCGAACCAGTCATCACACAGCCTTGTTAGGCATTGCAGAGTGCATTCTTCGCAGCTCAAGTGCAGACACAAGTGATAGGACTCTCCGTCAGGACGTAATAGCACTTGGTCTGCAAATTTGTGCCGATTCCACAAGCCATTGCGTTGTTTGAAGTAGTGAAAACAGTGAACGTCAAGTAGTGGAAGAATGTCACTCATTGTACATGTTCTAACACTAGGATGGATGTATGTCAACCTGGCGGATGCCTAGTGAACGTTATTTACTTGAGAGTGTTGTGTCAGCAGTGAAATTCGGTGGCAGTAGTGTAATGCTGTGATGTATGCGAATATCCTCATTCTTGCTACCTTGTAGACCGTCACGAACTGGTGTGTAGCTGTGCAACAACAGAACGGCCCGGCAGTATACATATGCGCTGTTTAACAAATATTGGTCTTCAATCTTTGGCAACAGCAGTCAGGGCGAATCACCTGGGGTTTTTTGAGAAGGCTGATAGAATGACCAGCTTTCCCCTATTCGATGTTCACTATCCTTCACCCCTCTGATATTTTCTCAGATAACTGCCGGCCACAGTAATCGCATTTCGTATTCTTGTGGACTACTAGTAAAATGTAATTCACTGCGCTATACACTCATGAGCAGTTGAATTAGAGACACCTGCAGTGTTGGAGAGAATGGCTCTGTGGTCGCGCCATCGAATGTAATAGTGCCTAGCCACGCATAACTGAGATGTCGCCAGACCTTGTACAGACAGCATGAGTTACAGTCCAGCACAAAATGGGGAAGAAACAAGATCTCAGCACATTTGATCGTGGCGAGATCGTTGGGGCCAGATGTATGGGGCACTCTATCTCCGAAATAGTGTAGGTACTGGGTTTACCACGGGCCACCATTTTAAGTGCATATTGTGAATTCATAGAGTCGGATAAAACCACCGCCGCCACTAGGGACAACTCCCATATACAACGAATCGATGACAGTGGTACTTCTGGCTAGTTCGGTTGATAACAGTGTATAGACAGGCCAGAGTACACCAATATAATGCTGGACCTCAACGACCTGTCAGCACTCATACTATCCAGAACCATCGCCTCACTATGGTGTACAGAAGCTGCCGCCCTATTGAGTACCTCTGCTCACCACATGTCACAAGGCTCAACGATTAACTTGGGCGAAGGAACACCGCCAATGAACCTCGCGATGAAAATAATGCTTTCTGGTGGCGACAAATTGTTTTATTAGTATTCATCCAGCCAAACTTTTTTTGTGATGAACAAAATATTATTTGTGTCACCAAAATATAAATTTTTAGTGTGCACAAAAGTCTAGTAAACAATTAGTAAACGATGTAGTGTTCACCATAATAATTTGGCAGGGTAAATACCAACAAAGCACTTTGTAACCACCAAAATATTTGTTTTTCAGTGCTATACATGTAAAAAGGTCGCCGGGATGGATGAGTAGAGGTACACATTGTTACATGCCGATGGCAGGACGTGAATGCGTCGCCAAACCTGAAGGGATGAATTCCTCATCTCAGCAGGGCTCAGTTCAAGCCGGTGGTTTTTGTATCCTCATATGGGTACTGTTTACGTGGGATGAAATTGGTCCCCTGGTACGTGTGCAATTTTCCCTTACCGGCGAACAGCACAGGGACTTTCTGACAGATTGTGTATGCCCACCTCTGCACCTACAGCACCTTGAAGGACATCAGTACCTACATCAATTCAAAATACCGACCAACCACTCCCGATCTGTGACCGAGTGACTGGATGAACACTCTGTGAACTTGAGGTTGCTGGCCTAGTTTGCAGGTCACCCGACCTCAATCCTATCGAGCACATCTGGAATTTTGTCGAGAGGCATTCGCGCATCATGGATCCTGATACGACTGATTTCAGTGTATTGCAGGAGGCTGTGCAGCAGACATGGGTCACTATAGATCCCAACCACTCCCGATGCTTTGTGGAGTTCATTCCACAGTGCTACTGATTCTTTCCTGCAAAATGACGATCGACAGAGTTCTTATGGTTCTTGGGATTCCTTAAATTTTAAGTACTTGTTTTAAAGGCTTTGAAAAGTCCTGAAATTGTTCTTGGCCTTGAAAATAACGTGAATTATCAGATTTTGATCGAAAACAGAACACGAAATTATGTGTGTGACATTAAATTCAAGACATGTTTGTTGCAGAAACTTGCCTGTAATTTTCCATTACGGTTCTGTTTGCTCTATTTTAAAAATTCATATGGTGGCACTGCACATCACCACAGAGTGTAAAAGCTCACCACAAGGGACAGTGTATGTTGACGCTACTCCCCATCTGTGGTGTACAGAATGGTTCGTAGGGTCTACAGTTAAGGTTAACTGGCACCGACTATAGGTGACTTGAAGGTTGAGGGTATCAAACAATGACTTCATTACGACTTACTTTTGAGCCTGGTTTATTTAACGGGAATTCATTCTCACATTCCCCGTACTGTGGGAAGTACACATACTTTAATGCCCTGCGAGTTCAAGGCCTGAAGGGTTGATGACAATGTTCTGGTNATGCCCTGCGAGTTCAAGGCCTGAAGGGTTGATGACAATGTTCTGGTTACGCTTCCGATGCTGTGGGGGCATTAGGTGACAGGACAGGTCCCTGAGTGACGACGTGGTTACTTATCTGCACATGTTGCATGGTAGTGGTTCCGGCAGTTGAGGTCTGGTGAGTTGGATGACCTGGATACATTCCGCCAGTTTATGAGAACTGGGGAGCTGGATGGCCCTGTTATAGGCCCTCTGTGGTTGGCTTGTTGTACTCAGCTGACTTCCTCTCGACATGGCGCTCCTCGTTGGAGCAAACCACTCTCTCCCGTTCTCGGCGTAGGGTAGTAACTGACTGCTTACTTCCCTACCACGTCCCGGCGAGGGATCCCGGTGAGCCCCACCCGTCCTTCTCAGCTACGGGCTGCACTGGACTAATACCACTAGCTCGACATGGCACTTATCGTTGAAGCTCACCACTCGACTCTGCCTTCTCAGTGTGTTGTAACTGACTGACTGACTGATGCGGTACTGACTGACTGACTCGCGTCCCGGCGTGGTAAAACTACTCGTCCGATGTAACTTTGGTAACTGTCTCTGATTCCACCCTGCATTTCGCGTCTCGCGTCCCGATATGGCTGACCCCTTAATGTTGCGACTGACTACCTGCGCATTCTGGTGTGGCGGTACCGAACTCCGCTCCAGCTACTGCTCGTAGGTGTTGGCACGCATGCTTGTTACGGAATTAGAAACCATAGCCTTCATGTTTAGAAACAACTAGAGTCTGGTGTAGGTTATATTAACACGAATGTTGGACTTTAGCGAGTCTAGCACAGTCAAATGCAAGTGTTTCTGCATTATTTAATCTTTCTCAAACAGTTCAATCTAACAATATCTGGTACTATTGCGTCTTGTGTGTATATATACAGTGGCTCACATTAATACTCGGCCACCGATGATTATCGCAGTTTCATGGTTTTATGTTACATTATAAATGAAGATAAGCATAAAGCATATTTTGCAATCATTCTCGTGTGCTTTAAATGAAATGCAATCGTAGCAAATAACTGAAATGAACAGTGCAAGTTAGTGAAACACAATAGTTTGTCCTCGCGTGCTTCATAAGTACGTCACTTTAATATTCGACCAGTTGTGGAGGATGCTTGGCACAGGCACGATACACATTGCGTTCGTAACTCGTGTCATTCCCTGCATGCTCTCTGCGCTAAGAGGTTGTATTGGGTAGCTCTGTCGGCTCGCGATTCTATCTGACTGGTTGACGTAACTGACTCTCTCGGCGCGGAGTATCGCAGCTTCCGACTGAACTCTCTGTGCGATGATAACTCTTCTCTCGTAAATTCGCTTATATCCTCTCTTAACTCTTTCCCTAAGTTCCTATATGTGTCTCCTTTGTTGGCGTGGAGGGGGGAGGGCGGAGGGCGCAGTACAAAGCACTTCTTACATGCGCCGTGGTTCTCGTTGGTGGAAGGAGGGATGACCTGCACCCTCAAACTTATCCTGTCAGCTTATCCTTCCGCAGCGTGTGTCCCAGTTGCCCCGTAGTTTGGTTAAAGGGGGAAGGGGGGAGGAGTGCTCGTGGGACCACATTCAAGATTGTCAGCGCTTATTCTAGGTGCGTGTTTTTAACTTCGGGCGGAAATCGCCTTACTATAGTCATTTCTCGGCGTTTACAAATTTATCTGGGCTTGCTAGTTGGTGGGAGGAGGAGGCTCGAGGCTCGGCTTGACCTCGGTATGCGTAAATGGGTGACAGGTGTTGTCCGGAAGTCCCTACACTGGTTTAAGCTGGCGAGGGGAGGGTTAGTGGCAGCACCGCTTCTAACACTTCCTATTTACGCCACGTGTCAATGTGAATGTGTACATCACCTCCCTGAAAGCCTGGAATGTAGCACACCGCAGAGGGTGCCATTAGTCCTAGTGGCTGCAGACCAAAGGAGGGTTTCTGGTGCCAGGTGGTTTGGTCGAGAGTCCCATCAATAATGCTTTGTGTGTATGTATATTCTGTGCAAGGACATTTACTGTGGCATAATTATTTTATCTCAATAAAATTAATCACTTGCATACCGATGTGCTAGGTGCTTATTTCAAAGCACTCTCACCCATTGCAGGTATAGCCATAGTGGCTACTATGGTGACCACAGCATGGTAGTTAAGTCCGCCATTCGAGGTGAGTTAGGGTGGTGTTAAGTGCTATCTAACTCTGCTGCATGAGCTCCTGCAAGGATGCAATGAGCTACCTATGGCGTCGGGCTCTCGTGGAATGCAATGCTGCGGAGTAGAATCTTTGTCATTGTAGGACACTTCCAGCCATCCACACGGCATCGTGTCGGTAGAACGATTTACCTGCCGCTACTGGCTGCGGCAAATCGTAGTAACTATTGCCATGCCATTAGGTACAAGAGCTGCGTAACTCCACGACACGCGTCTTCGGGCCACGAGTCACCTGCCCACAAATAAAGGACTTCACTGGTGTTCCATGCCATTTCCGCCCGCCCTCGCGACCGCATCCCGCGAATCGCTGCGCCTGCTCCAGGAGTAGGGTGTGTGATCATGTCTGTTACAGAACACTCCGACATCATGGCCAGTCCTTTGTCAATCACTTCGTCCATCGAACGGATCGCAGTTAGGACAACACCATTCAAAGTTCGGGCTCGCTGGAATTACGATAGAAAAGACTAAATTCTATTTTGTGACAGGCTACCTAGATTCCAAATATTCCACTACTAAAGTAAGAGAAACATCTAACTGTCTCCCAGCTATGGATTAATATATCAAGGTAAAGATGGAATTGATGAGTCAGCTGGGTGCTTCATAGGTGTGCAAAACATGACATCTGATGGAGCAGATGTTTGATCGGCAGTTCTGGCACTTATTATGGCACTACTGAAGTATGGCAGGGTGCGTGGTTCATGAAGATCTTCTTAAGTCGCTATGGCTGGGGCACCTGATGCCATCGACACAAGTGATCATGCGCGACTGGACTCCCTGGTAGAACTCGCCGACATCATCGCAGACACTAACCCGAGGCCGCAGATAGCCGAAGCTGCATCCTTCGAGGCCATGTTTGAGATGTTGCTGGTGATGATGACTACGAAAATTGGGGAAATGTCAGCAACACTACAGCAAGAAATTACAACTATCAGCACCAGCCAGAACCAATGAGCCCGCAGCTGCAACAACTTCCCATCTTTGCCAATCTATCAATGTTCCTGCAGCAACAGCTTACCTGGAGTCCACTGGTACCACCACTACTTTGGAGCATAGGCACAGAAATGTACTTTATCTTGACAATATTCCATGGGAAATGGCCAGGGGACTCATTGATAAAAGCCTCCAACCCTTCCCAGACTCCTGGCGGCTGCCTCTTCATCATGGATAAGGGGACTAAGATAAAATTTCTTGTGGATTCACATACATATATGTGTGTGTTTTCCTATGTGCCTGGTTTTCCAGGACATCACTCAAAGTCGTACTATACATGTTTTGCTGCACATAGCTCAACGATCACCACTTATGACTTTGTTACACTCACCCTTAACTTCAGAATCAGGCGCGATTTTATCTGGTGGTTTGGGGCGGCAAATGTTACCAAATCCATCTTTGCGGCCAATTTCCTCAACTATTATGAACTCCTTGTCGATGATCGTAATCAGTGTCTAGTCGACAGCACCACTTCTCTTGCTTCTGGATGCAGCAAAGTAGTAAGCAATTTCAGCAGTATCGGAACACTTCCCCAACCTCCATGCAACTCGGACCTTTTTAAAAAGTAGGCCAGTCTCAGGCACCCATCTGGAACACCTCAGTCTGTTGAGCATAATACTGTTCACCACATCACCACTACAGCTGAGCAGCAATGCACAGCATGCCACAGGAGTTGGCACCCAACAATCTGCAAATATCAAAGCGATCACTTAGACTGAAAACCTTGTTTCTCAAATTTTTGATGAGAATGATTTTTTCATATGTTTGTTGGAAACCTCGTAGCTCCCATTTTATAGCATTCCAAATTAAATAAGTGCATTCATTTTATTTATTTGGAGCTCTGTAAAGAGAGAGGGTATTGGAGACCATATACAAACATGGCACTGCTCACCCTTTGGATAACTGGCGTTCCCTTGCCTTTTGGTCCCTAAGAATTGTGTCGTCTCTAAAGACATCGTTGTTAAGAGTCACCCAAATCTCTCAACTCCAACTCCTAAGAAGTGTGAGGAGTGGAGGCCATGCTGTGACTACAGGATGCTAAATACCCACACTATTCCCAACAGATGCCGAATCCCTCGGATCCATGACTTCTCTCACACACTCAGTGCCAGGGTCATCTTCTCCCAGATTGACGTAGTCAGAGACTACAGCCAAATTCCAGTTGCTCCAGACGAAATCCATAAAACTGCAATCGCTAAACTAGCAGGACTTTATGAGTTCCCTTGCGTGTATTTTGGCCTTCGCATTTCTGCTCAAACAATCCAGGGGTTCGCAGATTAAATCCTATGACTTCTGTGTATCTTACATGGATGACAGTTTTGTGGCATTATAAACTGCAGCAGAACATGAGCAACACCTGGAGTAACTTTTCAAACAACTCATTGAGTATGGTCGTTTCATTAACCCAGTTAAATGTGTATTTCGAGAATGTCAAGTCAACTTCTTGGGGCACAGTGTCTCTGCAAATGGAACGAACCCCATCCCATAGAAAGTGGATGCCATCTTCCACTACAGAAAACTAACAACCACAAAACAATTGCACCAATCGACATGGATGTTGAACTTTTACCGCCTGCCTCATTCACAAGGCTGCTGTGTTAAAGGCGCCATTGCATGAGCAGCTCAATTGTAGTGTGATGGAAAGCACCCCAGTGTTGTAGACACCCGAAAGTAAAGAGGCCTTCACAAAGTTGAAAACCAGCCTGGCTCAAGTGGCCTTTTTGGCACACCCCATCACAGCTGCTTCCTTGGCTATGATGACCGACGCTTTGGATTTTGCCATCAGTGTGGTGCTGCAACAACATGTACAGGAGGCTTGGCATCCCTTGGATTTCTTCTCCGAGAAGATTAGTTCAGCACAGTAGCTGTGTAGCCTACGATTGGGAACTCCTGGGCATGTTTGGGAATACAGCAGTTCTGTCACATGTATGAGGGAAGAGATTTTACAGTCTCCACAGACCACCAACCTCTAATATTAGTCTTTGTACACAACAGAAACCAAAATTAATGTCTCATTTGCAAATAAATGCCTTCCATTCTGCTTCGAATGGCATTATATGAATGACACTAGCAACTCAAGGCAGCTATTGTTTGCCACATCACCGAGCACTGGGTGGACATACACCCTACTATACTCTGGGAATCTGAGCAGCCTGGCAGATTACCTTCATGCATCTGTGACTGACTTAGTGTATGGGTAACCACTGTGTCTGCCTGGCAAGTTACTGACTGCTCACTAAAGTGCCCAATACATGGATACCAGTACTCTCATCCAGGAACTCTGTCAGCTCTTCAGTGATGTCTGACCCATTACCGCCACTATGCATTGGGATCACAAGCCATTTGTCTTCATGAACTTCTCAATTGCGACTGAGGCCTTTGTACGTCTCGAGGGTCTGATAGGGTCCCTTCAGCCTCCTTACGAAGGCTACTTCATGTTTCTCCACCACAACCCTAAAATTGTGATTGTTCAAATTTATGGCTGATAGATCACTGTCTCAGAGGCCCACCTCAGACCTGCATTCATCGTCCGAGACAACCTGCCAAATTATAACTACACTGCAACATCGGCACCACAACTGGAACCAACTCCATCTCTTCTGACTGCCGAGAGCTCACCTTCATCCTCTCGACCTTTCCCTTTGGCCACGCATCGTCCCGCTGGTGTTCATGGTGAATTAAGCAATTTCAAAAGTCTTGCTTAAGGTCTACTTTTATGCGTGTTGTGTATTCTTCCGCCATATGTAAAATTAACATAGTCATGGGCTTGATCCCATTATGAATATGTCGGTCAAGTGAAACTGGAAGTCACAAGAGAAGTAAGTTTTTACAAATTCGTTAATTCCTACATTTATATGCATTAAAAACAGAAAGCAAAATAAATTATTGCAGTAATATCAAATTTCATTTAACACTTCCAATTCAACATTAAGATATGGAACTACGTTCCCTCCACCATTACCTGCTTTACTGTGTGCATGCTAATTAGTGTCCCCATTAACATATATGCAGGTAACGGCAGTGATACTTTTGAAACGTAATTTCAAAAGTAGGGGAGACTGGGTACTGTTGTAAAAATTTTGCTTTGATCGCTCGTAGCATTGCGATTCTCGCGGTAAACAACAAATAAATCGCTTGACATGTTAGAGTACTCATTTGTCTTCAAATTTATATTAAACTTATATGCCTAGATGCAGTAGTTGCCAGACAGAAGACGTTTCACAAAACGTGTGCCAACTATTACAACTGACGCCATGCCAAGGACGGTTGTAACAGTGATGGGGGTCAGTTGAAATACATACACAAATAATACACACTGCACGCATTTGAATCAGTTTTATTACTAATAAATCACATGTGAGTACTTTTACATTATTTAAGGTTAATATGGCACCATTTTAGTAACATTTTAAACAGTCTTCTTTAATCACTTTATAAAATTTAACGTTTTCAAGTTAACGTCGTATTTAAAAACCATCTGAAGCTAGTAAAATAGTATCTAATCAAACAAAACAACTTCTAAATGGAGGTATCTTTAAGTTGTATTTAACGGTGAATTCAAATGCTAAATTTCTTACCTCTTTAGTACAAAGATCGAAGTATATATCTGCACAACGCATGAGATATTTGGCGAGTAGATGTTCTTGATCTTCTGAAATGACTCTGTTATGAGCTACATATCCCATGCTAATATTTTTTCTGCCTCGGCACCTTCGTTCGTGGCATCTCTCTTTCGTATGCATCGAAGCAGAGAGACGGGGTTGACTCTGTAGATCTTTGCTACTCGTCTCAAAGAATTCCCACTTTTAACTTCGTCGTATGCATCCTTGTAACGTGATATGTCGCTTACACCTCTCGATGTCTTCCTCGCACGTTTCCTGGGCATCTACAATGTAAAACAAAATTATTACTAATGTTACAACCATACCCAC
>NQII01008485.1:0-34192 GCA_002778355.1 Clitarchus hookeri | reverse complement strand
TGCCAGTGAAACGGTCTCAGAGGCGAGAGAAAATAACCTACACAAAAAATAATTACTGTTTACTTACCTCTTAAGTCCACCAATTACGTAGGCAAATCTCAAAACGTAAATTATAATATTAACGAAGCAACTCAAGAAATAATTCGATCAAAAATACTTACTTTTGGTTGACAAGACACTATAGGTCCCTCTACAAGCGAACAAAGCGCGCGGAGGGCGACGCAACACTGCCAATCAGGTCCGTACAGGCAAGCCGCGTGTCTTTCCCCTTGTACGCCTCACCTGACCGTGGATAGTTTTGCGAATATTCGAGTTGTTACAACCGTACCCGGTCTCGCCTACTAAATAAACCGTAAATAGCATATGGAGAGGCTTAGAGATAAAGATCACAAGGGCAGTTGTGGAAGTTTCCTCAGCTTGCAGAGGAGGAGCGAGTTCATCCAGATTAGCAATAATAGGGCACCTGTCTCAAGCCGCAGGCGATCAGTGGTCTTAGGCAAGTCTCCAGGGACGTCTTTCGTTAGGTCCCGAGCTCGACGTAATCGATACCGGCCCACACCTTCCTCGCTGGACGCCGCTAACAATTGATGACTATCGATCCCTCTACCAGTTCTTGTGCGTAGTTTCACGACGGACTCAAGGTGAAACACCCCTCGCCATGAATCCTCACGTGCCAAATAATCTGTCCTTCAATATAAGAAAAGCATGTTTCTGAAACTCATTTTTGTTCTACCAAATTTTTAGCATAGCCTAAATAAATTCAGGCGAAGTTGTTCATGGTAAAAAATAAGCACTTTTGAAATCAACCATTGAAAAATATCACTGTGAGTAACCTGCATATCTGCTACCATATACATCGGCGTGCAGGCTCCCAGTTAAGTTGGCAACGAAATCAGAAGAAATAGTTTCAACTTTTGAAGTTGTATTGCGAATATAATGTTTAAAAGAATGGTAAGTTATTGTTTCTTGCTTTATGGACATTATTATATGAATTGGCATAGAAGTAACGCAGTTAGTTTTTTTAACAATTTCACTTTTTCACTTGACATGTGCATGAATAAAGTCATTAGGTCTATGGTAATGAAAATGTTAGGCATGAGGGAAAATATACAAAACGAGGAGAAAATAGATAATTAGCAGGGCTCTCAAAGTTCTGAGTTTACCGTGAACTGCTTATTGTCAAAAATATCCTTCTATATCCGCTCATATTTGCATGTTTGCACACTAGTTTGATTTGAATAATTACGGATATTTGTGTCTGAGAAAATCTGGAAATCTGTCACTGCTACGAGAATTATTTCCAAACCTGCGAGTAAAGGGGTCTTATGTTCCTATTCTCAGAAATAGGAAGCACAGGGATAATAGACTACTGTCTCGTGATATTTTGAACTTTTTCTTAGCCTTAAGTTTGCAGTGCCTAAATAACAGTTTACTAATTTTAGACAGGAATACATCATGCAATGTGACAAAATATATCAGTTGTTTTTTTAATAGGTTTGGAAAATGAGAAAATGCGTCTTGCAGGAGAGTCTTGCTGCTGCTGTTTTACCGGATCGGAAAACCATTTAACTCTTATAGTATAACTAGCTGTGCCCGCGGCTATGCTCTCACGTGGATTACAGCCGCGGCCACNGAAAACCATTTAACTCTTATAGTATAACTAGCTGTGCCCGCGGCTATGCTCTCACGTGGATTACAGCCGCGGCCACCGCTGAATTTTACTTATTTATTTATTGAGAAATAGCTTTTACCCGCGGCTTGGCTAGCGCGGTTATAGTAACAAACTTATAAGGATAAATAACGATATTTGTTAGTAAAAATACACTGATCATAAACACAGAATAGAGCACTAACGATGTCATATTTGGTGCTAGAACCGCTCTTTTACATAGGCACTGGTCGTCATTTACATTTTTTTGTAGAGCTGGGTAAACGCTAGCAATCAATTCCGTATGACTCT
Source organism: Clitarchus hookeri (assembly GCA_002778355.1). NCBI lineage: Eukaryota > Metazoa > Arthropoda > Insecta > Phasmatodea > Phasmatidae > Clitarchus > Clitarchus hookeri. Next base: position 32,232 of record NQII01008485.1, on the reverse strand, counting down.
GCACCAAATTACTAAAATCCCCCGTTAACGACACACAGCCCTCGGCATCTGTTTCTAACCGCCCATCTCCAATTTTTAATATTGTATCAGCATAATGTCTTGTGNCCGCCCATCTCCAATTTTTAATATTGTATCAGCATAATGTCTTGTGCCAACGTCATTGTAGAGGTGCACTCTCATATTTGTCGTCAAGCTGAATTTCTTGACATTTGCCCATAAGCTTGACAACTTGAGACAGGCTTTAATTTCACCTGCAGGTGTGCCCCTCTGAATCACCGGTAGAGTTTGGCGGAAGTCACCAGCCAGTAATAAAACCATTCCTCCCATAATGTCTGTATTGTTTCGTATATCCTGTAGAGTGCGGTTTAGGGCCTCTATCGATATTTTGTATGGCATTGTGCTTTCGTGCCACACTAACAACTTACATTGACGCAGCATTGTACCCCGAGTGCTATTTTTACAAACACATTTTTCCTGTGGGAATTAGATATTTTTTCGGGATAAAAAGTAGCCTATGTCACTTCCCTCCCTCCAACTATCTCTATGCAAATCCGTTATGACGTGAAAGAAGGACAAACAAACAAACACACTTTTGCATTTATAATACTATATATAGTTAGGATTGNATCCGTTATGACGTGAAAGAAGGACAAACAAACAAACACACTTTTGCATTTATAATACTATATATAGTTAGGATTGTTTCATGTAACTGGTTCTTTTAGACACTTATCTGTAGGAATATTGCCAAACCATGAATTCCCCGTTTCCTGTGTCTGTATTTTAACCTAGGCGTTTGTAGAAGTGGCTACTTTATATGAATCATTACAAATCACTGAGGAGGTACTTCAGAATGTAATGTTTCATGATTAAGAATTTAACTATTGTAATTTCCAGGAAATACTATTGTGTATTTTGACAGTTTAAGCATTACCGTTCGTGTCGTTCTGATGACCCATTTTATTAGTTCATGTTTAAATCGTCTCCGTATATGCATGTATTCGATGTGTTTGTCATCTGCTTGCNAGTTCATGTTTAAATCGTCTCCGTATATGCATGTATTCGATGTGTTTGTCATCTGCTTGCGCTAGTATGTTCGCAACTCATGTATAACAGCTGATAGAAGTGAAATGGCAAGGCAGGTGCTTTGATATAGGCGTAGCCATTCTCTGATTGTCTACACGAGGTTCTACAGCGTACCTTGTGACTAATTAGATACTGTGTACCGCGGAAAATCCCCCATTGGCTGGGCTGGCATTGTACGTTACCGGGCGCCGATTGCCGAACGGCGGCGTTCCGATATGCTGCTGGTCAGTGGCGCCATTCTGCTCGATCTCGCTGAAGCTGCTCTTCCAGTTCTGTATTCTCGTGTATTCTGTGCCAAAGAGGTTTAACCTATGAGGGTTCTATAACAAAGCGTGGCAACGAAAAGGTTGGTAACGCACTATGATCAAAAGTTTACGGCTTCTTTAACATTTCTGCGAAGAACCTTTCACGTAAAGTACAAAAAACGTAATACCTGTGATGTATTTGTAGATTTGATTACCACAAGAATGTGTTCGTATCCATCAAATAAGCATAAAGGATCTTGGCTTGTTAAAAGAAACAAAATTCTGTGTACCTGCTTATCCTCAATATTGTATGCATGGGATGGGGTATTAGAATAGGCCGATCAAAGTTTTGGCATTTCCCAATTTTACACTTGTCAGTACCAGAACAATTTACACATTGAACTTAATTCATTATTATATTAAATAATGTAATATTATCCTAAATGCCATGAGTTATAAACACTATTTTGTAGAGGCGAATAATAAATATTTTGTGGAATATAAAATACTATAAATTATTTATAAACGAACGGCCAATAAAAATTGTGCATATTTCTTCACTACTGTAAATCCAGTTGTTGGAACGTTGATGACAGCTGATAGTAGATCTTGTTTTCTTTTGCATACTTTAAGTAATTGTTTTTATGCTGCTTATTTGTGCATAATATGATGATAGTCTCGACAGCCTTACACTGAGAAACTGAACCAAAATGTTTCAGTTGTGACTAATGCCAGAAATCTCATTTCCTACACAAAACAACCTTGATGTAGTTTGTAACACTCATTGAGGTAGCTAATGCNACTAATGCCAGAAATCTCATTTCCTACACAAAACAACCTTGATGTAGTTTGTAACACTCATTGAGGTAGCTAATGCCTCTATTTAAAAACTTCCGAAGAAATATAGCAATATCAAAGTCAAATTTAATTTTTGGTATTCAAAATGAAACTGAAAAATGCTCTTAGTAGTTGAAATATCTGTATAGCTCTCTAAATAAGAGTTTTGTTCGTCCCATTATTTAATATATATTTAAATTTTGAACATGTACCAAAGCACTGTTAACAAAGGTTAAAAAATGTTGACAAAGACGGGAGCTCCTCAAGACCACGTGGCTTGGTGCCCTTGCTACAATACGGTTTGGGAATACAGAGGCCACCTATGCCAGACCACTAGGTGAACTACTGAACATTTGGGTCGTGTGAGATTAAAGCGTGAATTTTCATTAGGAACAAATTTAAGGGCCATTGTGAAAGACAGTTCGTTGTAAAACCCAGCAAAAAGATCGGCGACAAAGCTTCGGTTCTATCCTCCTTGATATAGTCGATTCGCGGTTACTTCACACTTTTTGAATCAAACCTTTGAAAAATCGTGCTTGGTTGTTTTATAAATATGTCATGTATCACAAGCGTTTTATACTTTAGTTAACATAAAAATGTATATTTTTTTATTCATCTTAAATTTTACTTGCATTGTAACTATAATTTATAAGGGTTAATTAATGATCAGTAAAAATAATAATAGGAATAACATACATGTGCTGGTAATATCTAGTAATAAATAGTTCTTATGCAAAATATTATCGCACCGAGTACGCACGAATGCGGTGCGTTGTCCTTTGGTGTCATTTTCTAGACTTTGTTATACTTTGTTTGCATAAGGCGGAGGAATTTCCTGGAAGTAGTACTTAAGCAGGGCTTCTGGTAGGTTAGAAATAACCGTGAATGGACTATAGAATGTATGGTTTAGTGTAGCACTCCGACAAGACCGAGGGTGTTTCTAAGAGGCGAAGGTCTCGTCACAATTTGGAAGGATACTAAAAACACATGTGTTCACCAAACTGGGGCCTTGTCAACTAGTAAGTTAGCTGGGTGTGTACTGCACTGATTGGGCATATTTCAATCTCTTCCGCAAGTGGTCAAGCCACAGAATAGCTAAGTATATAGAGATTAATTAACGTAGTGTTTCCCGTGATGCGGGCTTTGGAAGTTGCCAAGTGCCGAGTGGCCAACGGCGTTCCGACACGCTGCTCGGCAGTTCCATCAGTTACGCACGAATACGCCTGGACTTCGCGGAACAAGCAGCTGTTACATCTCCATATTTTCAAATATTCTGTGGCGGAAATATCTTTTATTCCCAATACGGAACGCTTGCCAGACACGGAAATCTATTGCTTCTCTTATAACACTTGAATTCTTTCTAATTGCTAGCATCTTGGCCCTGGGGGGCTGGGTTGAAGCTGGGCTGATGGTTGGGCAACCAACCTGTAAAGGGTGTAAGGTGACGAGGATGGCTGAAAATACACTCGGTGAAAGCTGGTTGCAGATCCCGATGTGTAGGGAGTGTGCAAAGTAAACCGCCCCAGAGTGCCTGGTTGGGTAGTCGTGACTAAGGGAATGACTATCCTAGTTTGGCCATCCCCCTGGTGGAGGTCTACGTAGGCTGTCACCGGCCTTTAATCTTAAGTAAGGGCAGAAGGCGTGAGATGGTGTAATCTTCCTACTGGAACTCCAGCACCGCCACTGTTAACACCGGTGGAGGGCTCTTCGCCCCGGCTGACGAGCTCTGGTGGGGCCTCCTCGACCTTAAGGAAGCGTTTGCTCCTGTGCAGCTGTTTGGGTCAAGACACAGTCCCTGAAATGGGGCAGCGATGCGAATATATAGCCTAGCGCTCCTGAAGTCTTTCTCCACCTGCTCGAAATGTCAGGGCTGGAAACACGGTGGAAACACCATGGCTGACAGTGTGAGGATGATAATAGGCTAGTGGCGGCCCCGCCAATGCACTGGCGATTAGCCACGGCGAGGTCATGTGCGGTTAATCAGAGTCAGCATATGTTCTTCGCCAGCGGCGATGACCCGCGATCTGAATGCACAACNCGAGGTCATGTGCGGTTAATCAGAGTCAGCATATGTTCTTCGCCAGCGGCGATGACCCGCGATCTGAATGCACAACCCCAACTGAGGCCTTCGGGTAGATCTCAGGGTGGAGGAGCTCCGCAGAAGGGACTGTCTGGCATCCTGGAGGAGTTGGGCTGCTTTGGGTGAATTCTCAGTGTGCAGGGTATAGTCGTGGGGACCCAGGGGATCTATGTGAAGCCCCGGCCTTTGGCCCTGCCGATCGCGGGTCGGACTCTGGGTGGCATTAGTTGAACCTCCCGCTGGGAGGAGACCTGGAGGCGGATATTGGCCTGTAGGTCTGCTCCTGGTGGTAGAAGCTGGGGAGATGCAATGGCAGCGCACGCGGCCTTAGTACCTGGGGAGAAAGAGGGCATTCCCTCCCACCGGACCTCCACGTAACACAGTGCTAAGTCTGGTGATAGGCTCTTGTCGCTCGGGTAACTCTTGGGGAAGCAAAGCGGCGTGTCGCTGGCCCCAGGCGGTAGTTTCGAATGGCTGATGCTTGCTAACGAAGGGACGACAGTCTGGTCCGCCTAGTAAGAGGACTCANCCACGTAACACAGTGCTAAGTCTGGTGATAGGCTCTTGTCGCTCGGGTAACTCTTGGGGAAGCAAAGCGGCGTGTCGCTGGCCCCAGGCGGTAGTTTCGAATGGCTGATGCTTGCTAACGAAGGGACGACAGTCTGGTCCGCCTAGTAAGAGGACTCATTTACGAAGCGCGTTCGTAGAGGTTGGATAGGCCTCGGCCCCATCAAGGTGGCGCGTGCAGATTCAACTCTGTACGGTGATGTTGATAGGTGAGGTGGTATCCATGCCCACCCACTATGATTGGAAGGAGCGTAATCTCCTTCTATTGGACTGCATTCAACTGCAGTCAATTAAAGCACGGTAGTACCCTATTATAGTCTGACAACAGACTTTGATGGGATCTGGCTGGTGTGCACAGCATGGACTTACTTTAACGACTGAAGTTGCTTAAATGCCTGATGTGACTTTGTGGCTGAATATAACTAGTGTTGGGCGCTGTGCACACTGTATGTTGCTCTGGAATTTACTCCTGTTTAGCCTTTAAGGTCACAGGCACAGGAAACCAGGTTGCCATGCCATGTTTCAGCAAACACTGACCTACATCTAGACATTCGACGTTAGTTGATATATATTTGTAGTACTATCTTGTCTGTCCACTGTCACAGAGTCGGTATGATAACACATATATTTAATTAATGAGAGAATAAGTATCTACATTGCATAACTAAATAACATTAACAGTTCTCAGCTGCAAGTTCATCATAAAAAAGTACGTCGGAAGAATACAAACGACTTTTGGTCTGCATAATTCCTAATAGTGGTTTATGATTTGGAAGTTAGTGATGAAACTGGTGTCGATTGTTAAATGTACATAAAACTCTTAAGTTAAAGGAAGCACTGCACCCAAAAGTACAGTATGCAGGACGCATTAAAAAGTAGTACACATATTACAAAATTTTCAGAAAAGTGCGATGTATGTTATATATGGTAGAAATATACATATATTTTCTATACTTTATAACAATTTATTTTAGAATTTACTTATTTAAAAATTTTAAACTCAATCTCAATAAATTAGAGTATATTTTTTATTAAAATGTAAGCCTATTTCCATTCTAGATGCTTAACCAAAAACAATGTTTTGCAATAAACCATTTGTCATATTAATTACTCTGATTGCAGGCAAGAAGATATTGGTGCTAATATAAAGAAATATTTAAATAACTTATTTTAAGCACGCTCATTTCAGTTATAAAAATTATAACTTTCGTGTCTGAAATGGGCGTTATTAAATCGAATATTATAAATACATGGGCACAAAATAAAAAATTTAATTACATACAATCAGTGTAGTTATAATGGTGGTCTTGCTTGATGGAAGTTTTTTAATGCAAAATGTACTTTCTGAAGCTTTCATGTTAGAAATAAACTAAAATTTGTATTTAATTTGACTCTTACTATCAATGTTTTAAAACGATGAAGTGAATTAATTCTAGCGAAATATTTTAGTGCTACAAAATATGAACATTCTTCTTTCGATCATCGAGACCAACCCGGATTTTTTCTATAGTACATTAAAAAAAAAACATTTATTTTAAAATTTATAAATTTGAATTATATAGACTTGTAGAGCAAAAAAAAAATTCCCATTCTTAATTTTAACCGAATTGCATCTTCTTAGAAGCTCAAACTAATACAGTTTGTTTAAAATGGCCTTTATTCGCAATGTATATATTTCAGTGTAATAGAACTATAGATAATATTACTTTCTTAATTTTAAAACAATTATTTTGGTATATTTAATCTTTTTTGTAATTCATATCCGCAACATTTCGCAAAAAGTCGGCAATTTTTAAACTGAAAAACTATACTGTATCAACTATTGCTCTGTATGATAGTTGCCAGCAATCAAATATGTTGTCTATTAAGCTAACCTCATCAAAATATATTAAACCTTTAAAGTTATGGTCTTGAATTCATGTTTAAGGAATTCTCGCATTATTAGACGTTTCCATAGTCATTAAAATGGAACACTACATAATGTGTCGCTGTACAAATATCTGCAATCCCTGTAATACTATGATTCGCTATTTTGTGGAAAAAAAACTGGGGTTGCCATCACAATTTTGCATTAAATTTCGTGATACGAAAGCGTAATTAGTTCTCAATGCGAAAATATACCAGTAGAATGGAACTTATTCCTGGTCTATGACGTGGAAGCAGACTTCGGAAGACCACGAGAGCGGCGAGTGAGTGTAAGTATCACAGTAGTAAAAAAAATTACAAAAGTAGAAAGCAGATTAATTTTCTGGGCGAATGTTTCAGCTTCGACGTGCATTACATGATCCATTGACGACGTATCTAAAGGAAGGCGAAATTGGAATTCCTCGGGTTAAATGAACGCGATCTAAATTATCGAGAAAAAAATTGTATCACCCATATTAGAAAAAAAAAAGTGCCGCGAGCTTTATATGAGGCCAAATTTCACAGGCGTGCGTTTTTAGGTCACCACTTGCATTGTGTGTTACTCTGACCGCTACAAGCCAACGTAATTAGCTATTAGCAGCCGTTCCATTTTCCAGTAACAAATTAACTACTTTCGTACGTGTCTAAACGTTTGCTGCATGCCGTTTGTACTAAAGAGACATATAATAAAACAACTCCGAAAAAAAATTACTTACTAAAACGCACAGCCGGCATTCGCGGTTATTTAAATGCTGTTATTTTTCTTGTCAGTTGTTTTTTTTTAATCCCACGGCATTGGCTTATTCTAATATGCTGCTTTCAGTCGCAGAGTTTGGTCTTCAGGCAAGTCCATGAGGAACAATGAACGCAAGGACAGTATAGTTTAATGACAATCTTCAAACTTGTGAGCGCAGTTAGCAGGCTGGAGCAGTAGGAAGTGCTGCTGTTACGACCGCTGGTGACGCTACACGCCGACAGCCTCCGGAGAGAACCACAACGCGAGCGTTCCTCTGACGTCCCGTCGTGAGGCCGACTCTGGAGGGAACAACAGCCTCCGGACCAGACACCGAGCGGAGTTTGTTACGCTCCCTGTTGCGGTACGGTACGCACTACCGAACTTATTACGGCGCTCGGCTAGTGCCGCTGTTACGTTACGGCAAATGCTGGGTAGTGTGTACATAACTTTAGAGCAGCGGTAGTCAAACTGAGGCCCGCGGGCCCATTCTTTGTGGCCCGCGCTGTTTTCGCCGGCTTCAGTAGATACAAGTTACGAAATTCTAATTTTTGGAGTGTCTGTTACAAAAATAAAAAAGCAGTACATAATACGAATTTATTAAAAGTTAAAGCCACTAATGAAACTAGACGAAATTTTTTATTATTTTGTTATAATCCGGTTCCCTTGTGTTGCATGCAATTCTCACAATATCGTCGAGGTGTTTATCAGTTAGGCAACTTCTGTACATATTCTTTATGTACTACCTCCGCCCGCCATCACAGTATCGAACGAATAAACAAACGACTTGCTAGACGATACACGACACACTGAATTTTAAATGTAATCGAATTATCTACTTACTTTTAGTTCACAAATATTATCATGTCAAGTGTCGTAAGCGCGGCCCGCGGCTGTCTTAGTTTTTCTTAATATGGCCCCCTAAAAAAAAGTCTGAGTACCACTGCGTTAGAGTATAAGCTATTCACGGTAAAGTGAGCTCTTTTGACAGCCCTCTTATTTAGAATAATAGTCAATAAATATATACTATTTTAGCCTTGAACGTTAACTTCCTAGCGCGGTGGAATGTTCGCTCTACGCGTATTACTTACATGGCAACATTTATTTAAAAAAAGGTGGTTAAAAAATTAAAAAATGGCTGAAAGCAGAAAGTAACTAGTGCCTCGAAAGTGCTCACTTGACCGTGAACAGCCTATAGCTGTTTCACCAACGTCACGCAATGCGTGTCGGTCTAGGTGTATCTGTACCCAGGTTCATAAAGATGAACGACAATCACAGTTCCCTTGGAGTGTTGACTATCACCGTAAAAAGAAATTGGTGTAAATTTACACATACAGATTTTTGGTAATTTTACATTTTTATGTGTAATTTGCTAAAACGACTACAGTATTTGTAATTTTACACTAATGTTCCTGTGAATACAAACATAACTACAAGCATTTTTTATTAACATGCGATCTAGCGGTAGTGAGTAGAACTACTGCGAACCTTTTTAGTGTGTTAAAAATGAAATATTAACTCCCACTGATGGTATATGCTGGCATTTGTATATAACTACCAGGCTACAAAACGTAGCAAAGTTACAAACACCCTGTGAGTTATGGGAGTCAAGGCTCTCGGTTTCACGACACCAAGGCGGTTCGGCGGCGGAGTAAAGTTACACGAAAATTATAAAAATGCACATACAAAGTATGTGTATTAACATGACGCAGTTTTAAAATAACATATGGTAACGGTATAAAGGCTCAGTAAATCAGTGAAAAATGTACATGAATTGTGTAACTACAATTAGAGTGACTCGGCGATTTTACTTTTTTGTTAGTGAGAAAATACACATACACAGTGGTGAAATCACAATTGCGATGACTGAGTAAATTGTCTTGCCGCGGAGAGAAAAATACAAGAATGTTACAGTCTAGTTTCTTCTACATAGTAACCGTAATTTTACACCATTCCGCGTAAAATTTAGTTGTACGAAGCATATGTTATTTTACTCATTTCTACGATAAATTTACGTGGACGTAGAATAAAAANCTCTACGCGTATTACTTACATGGCAACATTTATTTAAAAAAAGGTGGTTAAAAAATTAAAAAATGGCTGAAAGCAGAAAGTAACTAGTGCCTCGAAAGTGCTCACTTTACCGTGAACAGCCTATAGCTGTTTCACCAACGTCACGCAATGCGTGTCGGTCTAGGTGTATCTGTACCCAGGTTCATAAAGATGAACGACAATCACAGTTCCCTTGGAGTGTTGACTATCACCGTAAAAAGAAATTGGTGTAAATTTACACATACAGATTTTTGGTAATTTTACATTTTTATGTGTAATTTGCTAAAACGACTACAGTATTTGTAATTTTACACTAATGTTCCTGTGAATNGTAATTTTACATTTTTATGTGTAATTTGCTAAAACGACTACAGTATTTGTAATTTTACACTAATGTTCCTGTGAATTCAAATATAACTACAAGAATTTTTTTTAACATGCGATCTAGCGGTAGTGAGTAGAACTACTGCGAACCTTTTTAGTGTGTTAAAAATGAAATATTAACTCCCACTGATGGTATATGCTGGCATTTGTATATAACTACCAGGCTAGAAAACGTAGCAAAGTTACAAACACCCTGTGAAGAATGGGAGTCAAGGCTCTCGGTTTCACGACACCAAGGCGGTTCGGCGGCGGAGTAAAGTTACACGAAAATTATAAAAATGCACATACAAAGTATGTGTATTAACATGACGCAGTTTTAAAATAACATATGCTAACGGTAAAAAGGCTCAGTAAATCAGTGAAAAATGTACATGAATTGTGTAACTACAATTAGAGTGACTCGGCGATTTTACTTTTTTGTTAGTGAGAAAATACACATACACAGTGGTGAAATCACAATTGCGATGACTGAGTAAATTTTCTTGCCGCGGAGAGAAAAATACAAGAATGTTACAGTCTATTTTCTTCTACATAGTAACCGTAATTTTACACCATTCCANACAGTCTATTTTCTTCTACATAGTAACCGTAATTTTACACCATTCCACGTAAAATTTAGTTGTACGAAGCATATGTTATTTTACTCATTTCTACGATAAATTTACGTGGACGTAGAATAAAAAAACATTGGAATATGTAGGTGTAAAATTACACCGATGTCAGTGGAGACAATTCTGCCACATTCATTTAGTGCAAAATTACACACTTTTTTTACAATGTGCGCTGAAACTGAAGACGGATTAAAAAAAAACGTCCGCATATAGCGGTTCAAGGTTCCTTTGCTTGGTTGGTTGCAAACGAAGCCACAAAAAAAATGTCAAGTGTGAAGGAGGCAGCCGGGCAGAGATTCGCAGGGAAAGCTATGAAAATAGAGGAAAATACATAAAGAGAAACAGACTCAGATGAGCGGCAATGACACGACGAGAGAGAACGAAAGAGGGAGGACGCGAACACAGGAAGGAAAGGGCATAACTGAAGCACAAAATCTGGCGGAAGATAGGTGGGAGCACACACAGAGACGTATATACAACTCACATACAAAACGAAGGATAATGTGAATACAAGGAGGAAGGGGAACAACAAACAAAGATTTATGCAAAAGCGCACGCCGTCATATAAACAATAATTATTTACAAAATAATTTAATGTGATTTTTTGTTTTAGTGAAAATGTTGAAGTAGTTTTACTATTACCTCTTCTAAATTGTCTTAGTAATTAGGTGGCAATAAAATTTTGACTATCAAAAATCAGAGACGATGTCGAACTAAGATATGGTATCTCAAACAACGAATCTGATAGGAATAACTTTGCCTCGAAAGATTTATTATTTAATCATTTTTATACATCCAAATAAGATATTTGTAAGTATGTATTATTATAATAGGTTATCAGTTTTACAGTGCAAAGTAGTTGTAAGCGGGAGAGTAAGTTTCAAGTCAATTGTCAGTATTATTTTTTACATCTTACTTTTCAAATGTAATTAATTCTTCTCTTATGTTAGCGTCTGCAGTGTAGTTCACTAAGCTAGCTCCTTTTCTGCTCAATCAATCTTTAGGAAAAAATGCAAAATGTATTTATCTTCGTAAATAAAGCCTCTGAACGTTACTATTTTCGGACGTAATTTTTATTTACTGCGTTAATATTTCTCAAATAAGTTATCATGTTACGCCTATGTGTAGTTTTCCGATTCCGGATGGGTAATTAATTTCGTTATAGATGTTTCAATTACTTCGCAACTGTATCACGATAAATTACCAACAAATCATCCAAGCATATACGTGTTGGTAAAATCAATTTAGTTAGCAAGTGAAGTCCTGGCAACTATTAAAGCTCACGCCTAATTTAGTATTCATTGTATTCTCGCATGATGTCGTACAGTGGATGATGCAACAGCAGAAAGTTAGCTTTGTTAGAGGTCGTTACCACAAATAATTTGACTTTTTTTCCTATCAACGCTAAACGTACTCTGTGTGTTTTTTTTTTGTGCATACAGCTCTACTCTTCATTTAATAAATAAAAATACATTTGTAATAATTGTAAAATATGCAAGACATGCATCAAAATGAGTGATTTGTATGAGTGAATTCTTTGTTTTCTTCCTTTGTGTTAATTTAAAACAAACAAATTTGCATACATAACACAACTACATTGCCTTACAACAACAAAATTGCNTTGTTAGAGGTCGTTACCACAAATAATTTGACTTTTTTTCCTATCAACGCTAAACGTACTCTGTGTGTTTTTTTTTGTGCATACAGCTCTACTCTTCATTTAATAAATAAAAATACATTTGTAATAATTGTAAAATATGCAAGACATGCATCAAAATGAGTGATTTGTATGAGTGAATTCTTTGTTTTATTCCTTTGTGTTAATTTAAAACAAACAAATTTGCATACATAACACAACTACATTGCCTTACAACCACAAAATTGCAGGTTTGAATCTATGAGGAATGGCGGTATGTCCTTATTTTCAATGTGAGGTTGATTTAATAAGTAAAGCCCTCCCCCTCTTACCCCATTTGTCGCGATAGCTTACTGGCATTTAATTGTAACGTTTATAAGTGCACTACAATAGCAAATACATGATTATGTAATTTCAGCATGGGAATAAATTCCTATGACATGTTCAGAAAAGACACTGGCCACAAAATTGTAATTTAATTTTGAATAATATATTTCTGGCGATGATTAGTTTGGCCACAACACGGCTTTAAATATCTAGGAGCGTTGTTGAGAGAATATGGGTGCGGAAAGTGTGGACAATTTGTGGTGAAATTCCAGGCGTCAGTTGCTAAAACAAAGAATCTTATACTTCCTTTTTCGGACAGAGGCTTTCAAAGTGTGTGCAAAGGCCAGATGAAGCGTCTAGGACACACGATCATGAGTCACCTTTTTATTNTGTGAACGATATATTTCTGGCGATGATTAGTTTGGCCACAACACGGCTTTAAATATCTAGGAGCGTTGTTGAGAGAATATGGGTGCGGAAAGTGTGGACAATTTGTGGTGAAATTCCAGGCGTCAGTTGCTAAAACAAAGAATCTTATACTTCCTTTTTCGGACAGAGGCTTTCAAAGTGTGTGCAAAGGCCAGATGAAGCGTCTAGGACACACGATCATGAGTCACCTTTTTTATTTTTGTTACTTGCAGAAATAATAATTATATACATATACATATCTTTGCATGTAACAGTGAAACGTATTTCCAACATTCATTCCTGGAAACCTAAAGTCTCCAGTAAGAAACGAGTTCTGTACTAATAATGTAAAAAGAGAATTACTCTATTAAATAATATTTTACAGAAGAACTACTTCTTACTAGCTATTATCAACATAACTTTCTTTCTCTCCGTTTTTAATTCATATCGACTGTGAAAGAAAAATTATACTTTATTTTCCAATCGTAAGTATATGTTTCATTCGACTCAAGAAGACTATACGCTTCTTAACGGAATTATAAAACAACATGTAAAATGTAATTCGTCCAGGAAGTATTTAGACAGCTTAAACAAGGGATTATACTAGAAATATTTAATTCAGAAAGTGCAAATTTATTATGTACAGTTTATTATACGAGTTCATTTACACGGAAAAGTCGTATGAAGATAATGGTCACTGTAGTAATTCAACCACTGAATAAATATAGTTTTATATGCACGCATATATATGAAAAATGCAATACCATGAAGAAAACGTGCTATTGAAACGAAACTCACAAGAAATGGAAAGCACGGAATGCCATGCAAATTATTAGAATTTGAGAATGACTGCGTGTGCTTAAACGAAGCAGCACCTTCTGAACGACCGTGTTAAAGCGTATAAACAGAGGACCATTGAGAATCCAGACAAGTACAGTTGTCANGAATATATATGAAAAATGCAATACCACGAAGAAAACGTGCTAATGAAACGTAACTCACAAGAAATGGAAAGCCCGGAATGCCATGCAAATTATTAGAATTTGAGAATGACTGCGTGTGATTAAACGAAGCAGCACCTTCTGAACGACCGTGTTAAAGCGTATAAACAGAGGACCATTGAGAATCCAGACAAGTACAGTTGTCAATCGTCAGTGAGCTGAAAACCTTTTTACTGAAGCCAGTATGCCTTCTTGTAGACTTGTAAGCACGTTACAGAGTTTGAACAGAGTCGAATTATCCCCTCGCGTGGAGGAGGATTTTCATACCGCAAAAACCTTTACTCCTACGGTGCATAACGCCACGACAGTGACGCGAGTGTGGAGACAGTAGAATGAAGAGAAGAGTCGAAAACCAGGAACTGGACTCCGAGTTGTGACGACATGAAATGACAAGCACCTCATCCGCATGGCAGTGACGGACAGTTCACCTTCGTCTCGAGTGTTAGCAGAACGCTGGAACACTGCAACAGGCATAATACTGCTTCCATGGTTCGACGGTGTCTTGCATTGCAGAGGACCGCATGGATGCATTCCTTTTCGGAGGATTTACTTGAGTCTGACCATCGATGCTTCAGACTGCTATGAGCTTACCAACACACCCGCTGGCGTGCATAGTGGCGGCATGTCGTGATTTCGGACAAGTCCGGCTTCAACTTGGATCACGACGATGACGGAAAACGCATTCTACGATATATCGAGGTTAGCGCCGTCTTTCAGAATGCAATGTCCAGAGACTTTGTGCACGAGCTTTGGGGAGCAATTTGGTGACACAGGCAATCTCGGCTGCTACGAATTGTGAGCGCTCAACAGTAACTGCTACATCAGAGAAGTTCTGGAGGCTGGAGCAGTACCTCACATGCAGCACACTCCTAGAGTCTTATTCCAACAAGACAACTCCCGACACATGTTGCTAGACATTTCCAGGTCGTCTTCGAAACGAGACAGACACCGCTCCTTCCCTCTCCTATGCTCATCCTCATCCAGCAGCCAATACCGATGAACTGTGGGCTTGGGTAGAAGTGGCCTGACAGGAGATCATCCAGGAACATTCATACAACGCCTGTCTGATTCTATGTCAAGGCATGTAGCAGCATTACTGCAGCTCGTAGAGGATTTACAACAAACTGACTTATTTTTGTGCTGTTGTAGCATTGCTCTGAAACTGTAATCATTTTTTTATAAAACTATTTGTTATTTGTACCACAGTTTTCTTCCATTTTGATAGTAAACATTGTACTCGTTCTGTACAGGCTGTTCAAGGTAAAGTCAGTACTTTTTAAAGATTCTACTTGCAGCCCATTGGTTGCGTATCTTTCCGAGCACCTACAAAATAAACACTGCCATGTGACTTTCAGCTGGTGTTTATGCTCCATCAGATGGCTCATATATCCACTGCATGCTCATTAAAAAAAAACTACAAAAATTAATAAATATTGTAATCAGCACTATAAATACTTACACTTTAATTTCAGTAAATAATATTCGTTTCTGAATATTGACTAATGCTGAATATTATTAACGCCTTAACTGTGGCAACACTTCCGAGGCCACAAGAAAATGCTTGGTTTAGGTTGTCAAAAAAATAGCAGAAGAGTTGAACAGTATTCTTTTTCCCGTTGTAAAAACAACTTTAAGACGTTCTAACGTTCACCTTTGAAATATGTGATTAGCTGAAACGCTCGCCCGTTATAAACACGTGCCATGCCCATTAGAAAGGCACGATTTTGAATATACGGCGTTAATCCTACATACAGCAAAGAACGCGCCTTTAACACTCATTAAATGACCTAAGCAGTGTGTTTAACAGCATTTACGAGTAGAATCGCAATGCATATATAACTCACAAATCAATATTTTAATATAAAATTATGTACAAGCAGATGGCGGGTGTTACTATTAGTACATATGGAGTAACGAAAAGAATTCATGATATCATGAAACAAAATGGTTGAACAGAACTGATCCAATTTTGGCAGCATACGTCCACATTAATATTTGCCGCGCGATGCAAGTTTCGTGTAAATGCGTCCAGCCACGCAGTTCTAAAGCACATAACAATAACGTTTGCTAAGGCCTACCGCTTTACTAAAGAAAAANTGGCAGCATACGTCCACATTAATATTTGCCGCTCGATGCAAGTTTCGTGGAAATGCGTCCAGCCACGCAGTTCTAAAGCACATAACAATAACGTTTGCTAAGGCCTACCACTTTACTAAAGAAAANTAAATGCGTCCAGCCACGCAGTTCTAAAGCACATAACAATAACGTTTGCTAAGGCCTACCACTTTACTAAAGAAAAAAATAATTTCACTTATAAAATTTAGATGCCTGCACTGATATGAACGTAACTTCACGAACGCACATACCTAGCTGATGACAATGTATTTCATTGAACTACGTCCACACACTTAATGCAGAATCTAATTTTGCTCGAAATTACATACCTTGAATGTTAGTCGCGGAAGCTAATACTTACTGTTTGATATATCGTATCAACAAACTAGACCGATGGGAGAGACGTTATAACACGGTTGTTACGTATTCGTATCCCTCAAGGAATGTTTCACGTGTAGTACAAAATATTTTCATGGTGTTATTGTTTCAAAACAAGTGCCACAGCGACATACGAGCCGAAGTATTAACTCGTAAACTGGGACTCGCGTGAATACTAAATAACACGCACACACTTAATTAAGCTTTCAGAAGTGCAGCACAGGTTGCACGTATAACAAAACCCATTTCCTAAGTTTCTTCAAGTTTATTCGAGGTTCAAAATTTCTAGCGACTTAAATTCCATGAAGTAGCACATTTTCCATGTCAGCATATTTTGTGAAATTTCAAGAATTTCATGGACAAGAAACTACGTGGAGATACAGCAGAAAGCAATAGCAATGCCACTTCACTCATATCGTCAATACAAATGTTATATTTATTACGTTAACGGATGCTTTATTTAGGAGTTACAAACTGACACTCAAAATCACGTTGGTCATGAACTGCTATGATGATGAAACACGAGTGCGGCGCAGAATAATAAACCAAAACAAAACAATGAACCATCTAACTCAGTGGTACTCAGACTTTNTGAAACACGAGTGCGGCGCAGAATAATAAACCAAAACAAAACAATGAACCATCTAACTCAGTGGTACTCAGACTTTATTTTTTAGGGGGCCATATTAAGAAAAACTAAGACCACCGCGGGCCGCACTTACCACACTTCACATAATAATATTTGTGAACCAAAAGTAGGTAANCTAACTCAGTGGTACTCAGACTTTTTTTTTAGGGGGCCATATTAAGAAAAACTAAGACCGCCGCGGGCCGCACTTACCACACTTCACATAATAATATTTGTGAACCAAAAGTAGGTAGGTGACTCAATGAAATTTAAAATTCAGAGTGTCGTGTATCATCTTGCAAGTCGTTTGTTTATTCTTTCGATACGGTGATAGCGGGCGGAGGTAGTACATAAAGAATATTTACAGAAGTCGCCTGACTGATAAACACCTCGACGATATTGTGAGAATTGCATGAAACACAAGGGAACCGGATTTTAATAATATAATGAGAAAGTATCGTCTAGTTTCATTAGTGGCTTTAACTTTTAATAAATTCGTATTGTGTTNTATTTACAGAAGTCGCCTGACTGATAAACACCTCGACGATATTGTGAGAATTGCATGAAACACAAGGGAACCGGATTATAATAATATAATGAGAAAGTATCGTCTAGTTTCATTAGTGGCTTTAACTTTTAATAATTCGTATTGTGTGTGGTTTTTTAATTTTTGTAACAGACATCCTATAGATAAGAATTTGGTAACATGTATCTACTGAAGCCGGCGAAAGCAGCGCGGGCCGCAGTTTGAGTACCCCTGATCTCACTCGAGTGTTGCATCGGCCAGCTGTTGATGTGTAGGAGTTAGCAATTTAAATATAATGGCAGTCACGGCAAATGTTATTTTTATTCGCATACAACAATAAATAAACCGAAATGCAGGCGACCAAAATGTCTAACTTTACGGCTAGTAGGACGACAAAACGTGGAACTGCTTCTCGTAGTTCGCTGCCAACTTATCTGCGAGTATTGCGGCCGTTGCTTACGCTAAGCTGTATGCAGTTACGAGCAGTGATGTTTTTCACAGGTTGATCTCAAGAGTGTTCACGCTATCGTGAACCACGTGCGTACTCATCACGTTGTCGTCGGCCCCTTCGTCGTGAATAACACATTAGGCTACATTCAGATATGAACGTCTTTACAGGACGCGGAAGATTGTTGATACAACGTAGGGAAACTTGTGCTTTGCGATGTCGGGTTTCATTATCATCATTGAAATTGGTCAAAGAGTCATTTGGATGTATCAGTAGCTCAACATGCGTGATGGGTTATTTCAGCTGGCACACCTCGTATGTTTTTGCAGTGCATTGGAAATATTCCACAATAAAGAGGCTATTTCATTTTTCTCCCAATAACACTAACTTTGCAATCCATTACCCACTCGTGACAACTGCTCGAAAATTCTCATTTGTGATAGTTCAACGACTTCATATTATCTGTACACTGTTAGAAAAATGTTCCGTAAAATTACGGAAAATACCGGTCACACATAATACAAACATCTGCGATAAACTACGGTCTCGTAGTTTTAATGCAATAACGTTCTCTCCGTAAATTTCACATAAATTTTCGTGAATTCGCGGAACTTCTCCACAAACCTGCAAGTTTTTTTTATCTGCTTTTTATAAAAAAGTGTATAAAAAACATTTTACTTTCGTTATGTGGGTGGTTTACTGTGTATAAAAAAGAAACTATAAAAATAAAATATGTCCGGTGGCGGGATTTGAACTAGGAACATTTTTTTGGTTATCCAACACTATATCCACCCACCTACCACGGAATTTATCTATCATAATGCATGTACCTCTTCGTTTCTAGTCATGTTAGAGTGTGTGCGATTTTTGTTTTATTTCAGGTTTACTAACAGAGGTAAAAAAAAAAGAGATTTATTTTCGTGATCTATTTCACTGTGTGTAACATAGAAATTAAAAAAAAAATTTAATAATTAGTGCTGAAGTGGGATTTGAACAATAATCGGAAAATTAACTATTAGTAACTCGAAAGACTCACCTTCCACACACATTTACACGAAGTATTTTGTAAATATGGATTTTACATGAAAGTAACTAACGCCCATGTGTCTTAGTTTCAATTCGTGTTAGAGCGCTTGCTGTATTTGCGGTTTATAAAACGACGGTACGAAAATATTGTTTTATTTTCGTTGTTTCAATGTGTATACGGAAGGTTATTGTCCCGTAACGGAATCTGAACGGGTATCATCGGCATTGTCCGCGTCTCGAAATCGAAGCCATCAGAATAAGATCTTCCGTAATTTATATTTACGGAGCTCATTCCCGTTATTCGTCAATACGAAGTGCCTTTCCTTAAATTAGCTCTACATATCCGTAAAGTTTACGTAAATCGGCGGAAATTTCTAACCGCGTAGAAATCAATTTCCTAAATACCTTACCACCCAGATCATCATTTCACCGGTTCGGAGGCCAGGCATTTTTTTTAGACATGTCGGAAATTACAAATCATTATTCTTGGCTAACATTTATTGCATGTTAGGACTTGGCTGGATAGTCATTGCAGCTCGTTTGACCTCCAGGGTCCTATTAGAAAACGACTGGGTGATGGGTACATACAGTGGAAGGCATTTGCGAAGGAAAGGCGTGCATAATGTTTATTCAATGTCACGCCAATGAAAAAAAAAACACGGAAATTCCAATTCCACGTTTTTGGAATTCCGTCTGGCGTAGTTCCTTTGTAATTATCTTACGAAGCAAAAATTATTGTGATATTTTCGCTGGTGAAGTTCAGCAACAGGCAATGTATTTGGGAACAACGTTGAAATAAATGGTAATAAAGTGACTTCAAATCGATTCTGACAGATTTTAAACAGTTTTGAATTGAGAGTTGGAAAAAGTGCCAAAGTATTCCATAATTCCATAAAGCGATCGAATAACTACTGGGTGTTCAGAGTCTGTGATACATAAAGGCAAGTGTAATAACACTATTGATTTTACACTTTAATTAAAGATTAAGGATGGAAAATTCAGACAAAATAAAGACTACAAAATATTTTTAGAATAGATATAATTTATTATGAAATAAGTGTGAAGAATCGCTGTGTTTTTTTACAGCGCTATAGTATTACAGATTTGGAGGTGTTGAAAAAATGATTTGAAAGGAATACGTCTGAGGAAAAAAATTTTGGAAAAAGTAATTTGTGAAATTTTCGTTTTAAAACATACAGAAAATTTGCACATCAAATCATGTTAGTTACTTTTACTATTAAATCGAGTCCTGCAATTTAATTCATCGCCGTAAACTTACGCATAAAAAAAACGCTGGCGTAGTGGTATAACAGCTCGTCACGTTTCAGAGTCGTTTTCGTTCAGGTTATATTTTCCTTTTGTAGTTGTAAAATAAGGTTATAAACTAGTAACCATCTGAAAAAGTAGTAGTATTATCTCGTAACTATTTGTGAGGTGTAAAGGTTCACATGTAACTGTAACTTGGTTGCTATAATAATAACAAGTGAAGGAACACAAGATATAGCATTCCCACACCAGTATCCCCCGCTTGCTCACAGCGATTAACGAGTTCGACGCAGTATGTATTTACCGAAGGAGTATAAAATTTAACCCGGGCATGTATATTCAAAGTTCAAAATGCCAGGCCACGTTTCTCTCTTCTTTTCCTAAATATCACGATAAAAGCATTTTGTTTGGAGCAAAGATACCCCTAATGGGGAAAATTAGCCCCGGTTGATAATAATTAATGCAATGTTATTTTCATAATATTGTGTAAGTACTTGCAATATCTTTCCGTATATTGGCTTGCGTAAGAAGGGTTGGGGAAGAATATAATAACTACATTTATATAGCACGGATGAAGACCAATTCATTTGCATCACTTATAGTGAGTGAGTGAGTGAAGATATTTGGGTGTCTCTTAAAATAGAGATCTTGAGAGCCGATGAGGATGATTGAGGTGGGTATAGAGCAGCGCCGGAATGAAAGGACGCTGGAAACGGGAAATCGCCAAGAAAACCTCCCTACTATTAGCATTGTACGGCACGATTCCCACATGCGAGAGACCGGTAGTGACCTGGCCGGAGCCACTGGAATTCCTGCGTCACCTAGAGCAGGACCGTTTCAATGCGCGAACTTCAGTATGATAATGCTCCTGCGTCACTTACAGCAGGACTGTTACAATGCACGGCCTTCAGTTTGATAATGCTCCTGCGTCACTTACAGCAGGACTGTTACAATGCACGGCCTTCAGTTTGATAATGCTCCTGCGTCACACACAGCAGAACTGTTACAATGCACGGACTTCAGTTTGATAATGCTCCTGCGTCACTTAGGGCAGGACCGTTACAATGCACGGACTTCAGTTTGATAATGCTCCTGCGTCACTTACAGCAGGACTGTTACAATGCACGGCCTTCAGTTTGATAATGCTCCTGCGTCACACACAGCAGAACTGTTACAATGCACGGCCTTCAGTTTGATAATGCTCCTGCGTCACTTAGGGCAGGACCGTTACAATGCACGGACTTCAGTTTGATAATGCTCCTGCTTCACTTACAGCAGGACTGTTACAATGCACGGCCTTCAGTTTGATAATGCTCCTGCGTCACTTATTTCAGTACCATTACAAGGCATGGACTTCAATTTGATAATGCTCCTGCGTCACCTAGAGCAGGACCGTTACAATGTACGGACTTCAGTTTAATAATGCTCCTGCGTCACTTAAAGCAGGACCGTTACATGCACGGACTTCAGTTTGATAATGCTCCTGCGTCACTTAGAGCAGGACCGTTACAATGCACGGCCTTCAGTTTGATAATGCTCCTGCGTCACCTAGAGCAGGACTGTTACAATGCACGGACTTCAGTTTGATAATGCTGCTGCGTCACTTAGAGCAGGACCGTTACAATGCACGGACTTCAGTTTGATAATGCTCCTGCGTCACTTAGAGCAGGACCGGTTCAATGTACGGACTTCAGTTTGATAATGCTCCTGTGTCACTTAGATTAGGACCATTACAATGCACGGACTTCAGTTTGATAATGCTCCTGTGTCACCTTGAGTACGACCGTTACAATGCACGGACTTCAGGTTGATATAACTCCTGCGTCACTTAGAGCAGGACTGTTACAATGCACTGCCTTCAGTTTGATAATGCTCCTGCGTCACTTAGGGCAGGACCGTTACAATGCACGGACTTCAGTTTGACAATGTTCCTGCCTCACCTAGAGAATGGACCGTTGCAATGCACCGACTTCAGTTTGATAATGCTCTTGTGTAATTTAGAGCAGGACCGTTACAATGCACGAACTTCAGTTTGATAATGCTCCTGCGTCACTTACAGCAGGACCGTTACAATGCACGAACTTCAGTTTGATAATGCTCCTGCGTCACTTACAGCAGGACTGTTATAATGCACGGACTTCAGTTTGATAATGCTCCTGCGTCACTTAGAGCAGGACCGTTACAATGCACGGACTTCAGTTTGATAATGCTCATGTGTCACCTAGAGTACGACCGTAACAATGCACGGATTTCAGTTTGATAATACTCCTGCATCACTTAGAGCAGGACCGTTACAATGCACGGACTTCAGTTTGATCATCCCGGCCTATCATATAGGATAATACATTCCCAAAAAAGACAGGGAAAGAACGTTTAATGTGGCAGGTGTTTTCGAAATGAAGCATTTAAGTGGTGCGTGGAAATTCATTTAATTGCTTTTAAATGTCAGTCACCGCCATGGAGTCATGTTTCTTGATTTATGTGTGTCTCCCCCTCCCTCACTCTGCCAGCAAATACACTCACGCACAATGCACTGGGACCACCTTTAGGAAAACCCGGGTCAATAGTATAGAGTCTATGTTACAATTTTTTTTTTTTTTTTCATTCTCAAGAATAGTTCGAACTGATAACGTCATTTCAAGAGTGCGATTATTAGCTTTTTTTTTTTTTCAGAAGTCAGAGGCAAATATTTATGTTTGTTATATTAATGAAATTTTTAAAATGCAAAAGTTCGGCAATGATTTTTAACTATCCAGAACAGCAGAAATAGATGCAACATTTGAAAACTTTAAATACGAATATTTTCTGAATATGAGTTCCTGGTAATAATGCTGTAATTTAACGACGGCGTAGAAGACGTGAGTGTGTTTATGGATATACTGGCTTTCGTGTGTCAGCTATTCCAACGCGTCAGCAACATCAAACATTATGTCCTGTAGAAAAGTATAACAAGCAACAAAAGGGACAAGCGTACTTAACCGGAAATGCGAAAAAACTGAACAGAGTTTTATGCAATCTCATATCTGACAAACGTAAAACGGCGGAAAAATTAATTTATTCAAAATACTACGAACAAATATGCAAAAACAAAACCCCTTTGTAGGAAACGATACAGAACGAAAAATTCACAAGAAATTGCATAGTTTCAAAATAAGGTCAAACCGGGGCCTGTGACACACAAACATAATGGTCGGCTAGGGAACGCAAATGGTCGCCCGTGGCAATGAAATTAAATTAAATGTCGTTTAATTGATGCATTCCGTTTGTATTAGTTATTAAATTTCCTTAATGAAAATACAGATATAGACAGACGACTGCGCGTATAACTTCACAAACTGATAGAAAAATAACATTAAATTTCAAGTAGCTTGGAAGCGGCTTAGTGATAGTAAATTTTAAGTTTGGTAATGCTTGTCTTTTTATTGCGGTACATTTTCACCTCTTCATTCGGAATGGTTAAATTTACATTATTCACTGTTTGGTATCTTTCTTTTGCCATCTTCCGTGGCTCATTTTTAGGAATCTCACTATACGATTTCTAAAATATCTTTCTAACTAAGTAAGCTTTGTAATAGTGAAGTGTATGCACAATGGTGAAGAGTAATTTGCATACTTGTGCGGTTAAATTTAAAACCTCGGCGCTTGTGGGTGTTTAACTCTTGAAATCCCCATGATTGGCTTCAAGAGGAGAATCAATGAGAGGAGAAGATTAACTGTCGGTTAGCGGACAAAGCTTTGCGGATGATACAAGCACGATTGATTTATGGGGAGTTGATTCAGGTCTGACGGGTACAGTGGGATGCAAATACCTCGATAACCAGATGCTTTAGAAATACACCTGTGAGCGGGTGAATATACAAATCGATTGGAAGAGCAGAGTTGGTACGTGGTGACTTATCGTCTATTAACTTCGTAAACTGACAGAACCGCGATACGTCATCATAACAAAACTGGCACTGACGTATCTTTGCACTGTGCCAAACAACCACCTGCCATTTATAATGAATGTCAATCGCATAATCATTATTGTTAAAAGTGTTACAAGCGATTTTAGCTTTTCTTGTTTCCTAGTATCAAGGCCAATCAAGAGAAGCAAACATCGCCATGCATACACTGTTACAGATTATATCCAATTTAATATGTGATTGAAGTATAAATAATTGTACCTCGATAAACAAACTTCCTGAAATTAATTTTAGTAATTAAGTTGAGCATTTTTAAAATCCCTTCTAAGTTCTAATTGTATGCGCATTGTGTATTCTTCCGCCGTTTGTAAAACTAACATTGCCGCGGCCTGATCACTCTGTTCATGCGTCGGTCAATTTAAACTGTGAAAAACAATAGAAAGGTAAAAATATAACATATTTGTTCATTCTTACCCTTATATACGTTAACAAAAAGAAAACAAAATAAATAATTTCAGTATTCACAAACGCTTACCTAACATTTTAAATTCCTCGTCAAGACATAGAACTACTTTCCCTGAGTCGTTAACAACATTGCTTGGCGCACGCCAGTCAACGTGTCTGTTCAAATACGTGCAGGTTGGGGCAGTTGTATTGTTCAAGGGTTTATTTAAAAAGGGCTCAAACAACCTTGAATAGCTTATAATTTCTGGATATCTATACCTCCTTGAGGTGGAGTACTGCTGGTATGTTAATATACCAAACTTTTCAGAGTGCCTTTGTTTGAAGTTGTCAAATAAACCTGATAGAAAACGTTAGACCAAAACAAAAGCAGTCAACGGTTAATGTAATCGCTTTGTACCATTTAGATACAGGCTAGAAAAATCTTCTATAAGAAATGTGAAGGAATTTCAAATGTGGAGCACAAAATATCTGTCGAAGAGTTGTCGCAATCATTGTTTTCAAATGTGCCTATAGCTTCAACAAGAATATAACCAACTGAACCAACAACGACCTCTGGAGAAACGGCAATTTTAACTTGTTCATACAAAATGTCCACAGTCAAACGATAACACCTGAATGAGTAATTAGAAAATATATAATATCTAGAGATCGGAAAATTTCCCGAATTTATTTTAGCACAATCATTACTTCAAACAAATTTTTGTTTATGTTCGCGATTTGAACACATTTAATCGGACACGCCCAGGTGAACTCTGAGACCATAACATGTCTGCAAGGAAGCAAGGACCTAATCCCGTGCCACCTAGTCGGATGTGAAACTGGCTACATAATGGGCAGCAGCTAGTTAAAAGAAATTCGAGGCCCGAAAATACACAGGAACGTGGAGTCTAACCTATAGGTATTTTAAAACGCGAAATTTCCGTATCCCTCACTATAATGTATTTGATATTGGGCATTTATTTTAAAGATTGAAATCTTACCTTCTACCAGCAGATGTGTGCCTGTCGAAGTTTATTTGTATATGTAAGAGCAGTCATTTTTTCATAGTTATACTCATTCCTCGCCCAAATGTAAGCATTTATACCAATACATTTTACATAGCAGCATTTTGTTCCCTATCCACACGGTTTTACGACAGTGATTGTTACTGACACAAATTAACACAACAGTAAAGGCTGTTACATCAGCCCAAAACTAAATTCGAGTTTCACTGTCGAGCGTTTGCCTGCAATTACTTCTTCCGATGTTAACTTTGAACGTATAAAACAAAAAGTTCTTCAAGAAAACTTAGCGAGGCAGAGAACGAGTTTGCAATCTTGTTACCGGGAGACCCCAAGATTTCCTGATTACGCCCTCTAACGAATTTCTATTACTTCATTTAAAGGCTTTAATCCTGCTAAAAATCATTTTATTAGTGAGAAGGGATCTACCAAGTTCACAAGAACTTAAATGTTGGAATGACTTCTTTACTGGGTTTAAACTAGAGAGAAAATGAAACTACATGAAAATTAAGTTTTAGTTGTTAAATGCATTTATGTTCTTTCCTGGAGAAAAAGTGCCCCAAAACTGTGTTACATTTCATAAATTACTGTTTCTAAGCATGGGTACGATGTACGCGAGAAAAATTTAGAGGGGGGGGTGTGGGGTACAAGTAAAATATAAAAGCTGTTAAAGTCCGGGTTATTTCACGAATGCCCCATGAAAAAAACAGCTTTTATATTTATCATACACACACACACACACAGATGCTGCATAGATATCTGCATAGTTTTACTATTGAGTTCTACCTGTTTAATTATTTGGCAAACACTATGTGATGGCACTATGTCAATTCTTTTTTTAAATTTGGGTTTTTAAAAATTATAATTAAAAAAGGAGTTGATTCCATATATCAATTACTCTAATCCCACTAAACTAATATGGTATGCTGCATATCTCTAGCATAAAGCGCCTCTTTCGCACATATTATACAAGGTATACGAAATAAGAACTTGCCGTATTTGATGTAGCATGGGAATAAGTGACGACTGATACGGAAGTACGCGCGTCCCGTGCAGGTAAAGTGGTCGGGGTGGGGGTGGGGGCATTGACCTTGACCGATACAGGCACGTTGCCCGCTCACTGCAGTCGTACCTCGAGCGGTGGCGAAGAAGTGTCGAAGTAGCTCCTCCGAGGTTGTCTGCTGTATTACTTTGAAGTTGGCATTACCGCAACAGCATCAAGCCACCGAATACTTCAAGACTTATGGGATAGTGCTGTGAATGAACGCACCGTTATGCGTTGGTTCCGTGAGTTCATGTCGGGAGACCTCTCTGTTTGAGATGAACCCTGAAGTGAGCGACCACAGATCCTGGATGACGAGGCCCTGAAGACGGCCACAGAGGACGGCAGCAGCCAAGCATGTGAGCTTGGTTCCAGGTGTCTGATGAAATGGTCAGGCTTAAGGGGACTATGTACGGAAACATTCTCTGCGAAATCGTTGTTTGCGCGAATACGTGTATCTCGGTAAATAAATTTTCTGCAAATACGACTTTTTGCCAGAAAAGGTATACAAAGCAATTATGTATGTATTTAGGCTTTTACATTTATCATATTAAGAGTATTAGAAAAAATTATTAAGTATGTTTAAATATCGCATTTATAAAGCTTCCCTATTCAGTCTCCTTAAGCGGTAACAGAAGAGTACGATTGTACGAACGTAGTTTAATCTGTGGGCTTACATCGCATGTAATAAAGTCCCAGCGTTATATATCTAATTTGCACGGTACAGCATTTTGACGGAAACAATGCATACTATGCGCGTAAGAGCGATGAGGTGCTAGTGGTGCGTGTTAGTGTCGCCCGTATCGCTCCCTTGCTTCTTGACCTTGAACGCGCAGCTTTACAGTCCCCGTAACCTGCAACACGAAGGGAAGGTGTTCAAGTTGAGCTGGCGCCCCATCAGACTGTCGGAAGCCAACAAGCAACAACGGGAGACGGCCTGTTTCTCGTAGCTTTCTCGACTGCACTGGACCCATATTCGATCGAGCGCTCACTGGTGACGAATGGGTCCTGTGTNTGTTTCTCGTAGCTTTCTCGACTGCACTGGACCCATATTCGATCGAGCGCTCACTGGTGACGAATGGGTCCTGTGTGACACACTCTATGGGACTCTATGGGAAGCTGTGCCTCACGCCTAAAGACCACCGCTACACCCACACCAAGTGACGCACCACGAGCTACTACCAACGAGCCGAACCTTCACTCGCAGCAGTTGGAATGTGTACGTCAACAGATTATCACCTCTTCCATTCGCAGGACAACCACCTTCGTGAGAAATAAATCGCAGATAAGACAGACTTGCGGCAGGCACTCGTAGACTTCTTTGCCAAGCCAGGGCATGTCGTAGCTGAAGGCCCGTAGGCGTGAGTGAAGCGTGAAGATAATTTGGGCGGCTCTTAACATTGAGGTCTTGAGAGCCGATGAGGGGTAAACGTATGGAGCAGCGCCGGAATGTACGGGCAGGGGAAACGGGAGATCCCCAAGAAAACCCGTCGACCAGCGGTATCGTTGGGCACGACTTTTACGTGCGAAAATTCTGGAGGGACCCCGCCTAGAATCGAACCCAGTTTACCTTGGTGGGAAGTTAGAAGTCTAACCAATACACCACCGCGCCCCGTCACATTGGCAAAAGGTGCTGGACACCGATGGGGATTACTTTGAGGACTAACGGTCAGTGGCATTTGCTGCATAACTTTTTTTTCTGGCTATACGTAACGACAAGAACTTCTTTGGTTACCTTGTAACTTGAGACCCTTTCAATTCGCAGTATAAGACGGCACCATCCTGGGACTCACAATTCACCATAGCCTATACTTGAGCGGACGCCGCTTGCTCATTGGCTGCTGTCATAGTCAGAGCTCATTCTGCCGTTATTCTCGCCCACAGAGGTGAAACAACCGCTCACCCCTCGGACTCCAGCCACGCACACTAGCAAGATGGCCAGTAAAGTGTTGAAACTACTTGAGCCCATTAGCACCTGGTAACCCACTCCCCAGCCTGCAACCAAGCCAATAAAGAACCTTTCGCGACATGCAGTAGCCAACCAGACACGAGGAGAGTCTCGCGCAACCAGAGAACGGCAACGCCCACATCAAACGAACCGCCACGCCATTTAGTCTTCATGCACTAATTTACTCTCTGTGGTCAAATGGCGTAAGTAAAACTAAGATATACTTCTGTCACACCTAGTATGTACCCAATTTTTGCGCGAAATGGTAGGGTATCCGATTATAACACGAGACAGCTGCTATTTCTTTCATACGCGTAGGAAAATGTGAAGACATTGTGAACCGAAGTTGAGCTAGGTCGTGTGCGTGAGTTAATAACTCTTCTGAAACCGTCCGTTTTTAACATCCGGCTGGTGACGAGGTCGCATAAACAAGTGCGTGCTTCCTGGAACCAGTTACTACCAATATTTCTGAGAACCAAACCTAAAAGTCAGGAAGCTATAAACCATCATCGCGGGTTGCCAGCACTGAGAGAAACTAAAAATAAAATTACCAATACATTTTGTTGTGAAGAGTATTAGTTTCCGAGTTCCGTGACATGTGTCCTGCTCTGAGTCTGCAAGTACAAAATGATTTACATTTTAAAAATGGTTCCCTTTTGAAGCACTTGTTATGCTTGATGCAGTAACACGCTGAGAAATATTCATTACACGAAAGAAGAACAAATGAGTTTAATTTCGAAATAAAATTCAGTATCTTCAAATCTTCCGAATAAACACATTTATTTAAAATATAATTTTGCAAAACTGTCTTGTGCATAAACAGAAATACAATTCTGTATAAATTTTTGTAATTAATCTCACGAAATTTCTTTTATCACTCAACATTTTGCAGGTTATCTTTGGGTCCTGCCTTTCTAGCCCATAGATTTATGTTGCTGTAGCCTGAATTTTCTCTTCTGTTGTTTTCATTGTTTTTATACAAAAAACATCTGCGTTTTTACATTATCTTGCGTAACCCAGTTACATCGTTGTTGCATTAATACTCGTTCAAGAACAAGCGTAATAACATTTCAAAGAACGTATTTTATAAACTGTGCCCTACCCTTAGTTCAAGCCACGTGGCTTACACCATATACTAAAGCTGGTATAAGAGTGATTTTCGTCTTCTAGGCACGATGTTCCCAACATTGGATCAATGTTTGCCAAAAATAACTGTCAAATGCACGTGTTTCAGCAGGGATGTGACGTTTGTTTTACATTTCGTTTTAACATCGAACCCGCGCTTTTACTATAAATAGTTTTACTTAATTATCAAGCATTTGTGTTAGAACGGACTGTACACTAGGAAATCGCTTTCTTTGGTGCAACACGTGATTTTGTTGCCTCACGGGAAGGTTTCTTTAAATATAGCTTGCCTCAAACAAAATATTTGTTTGATCTAGGGCTATATAGAATTGACAATGATAACCTTGCACTGTCGTTAAAATAGGTCAGCAAGCAGAGGTTTTTACAATAATATCACTCACACTGAAAAGAAAATTGGTGCTCTGAAAAACAACCGTGATTAGTAAATAAGAGAGAAGCAAGAAATGTTACGAAATAATATTCACAAAAAAAAAGGGAACTGCGTGGGTTCCGAGACTGGAATACGCACCTTCCTTTGTTACCAGTTTAACACTCTTCACCAAACGATCACTTTGCCTCATCATGTTCCGACTACTTTTGACATGTATGTTATGTAACTACTATAAGTGCAGTAAGTGTAAAAAAAAAATATTCCATTTACAATACACTGTTGCCAGGTATTGCTAGTAAAATTTTATAGAACACTTAATTTTTTTGGTAAGGTTTTCATCTACCTTTCACCCAGGATTCGCGTACTGCAGACCGTGGTAAGGTTTTTACTATTCAGGTTGGGAAGATCTATGTTAACGGGTTGGCAACTAAACATGTTCGCCTCCAGGTAGCATTTAAGTTACATGTGTATCGGATTTTGTTCGTTTTGTATGAAACTTAACGAAATACGTTCACACTTCCTTTAGTTTCCTGTCGTAATCCTGGATTTAGGAAATCGTTGGCTTATAAAATTACTTTATTGTCTGTTACAACAGAATCGATAAGTCCGTTATAATGACATATATATTTATTTCACTTTTAAATTTGTGACTTTTTTTTAGTATGATATGTGTTTACGAAAACTTAGAGAGAGTAAAAAAATTGTATTTGTAATGCTTACTCTTGTAAAAAGGCATTAGAGGGCATGGAAGAATGGTATAAAATACTCTGTTTGGTGCAAGTATATATGTACGTATTATAATTCTAGCCAAACACGAAATTTTACACACACACACACATATATATATAGAGAGAGAGAGAGAGAGAGAGAGAGAGAGTGACGTGAAAAATGCGCGGGTTAATTTTAGGACAAGTTGAAATGCAAAAACTCGTACGTTGTTAACACCGTTTCAATTAGTTCATGTGATATTTGACTTCTCCTGCAGAACCCTGAGCCATTAATAAACATGGCAGAAAGCGTAGGCCCAATTATCGCCTTGCATCGTGCAGCAAGAAACCAGGCTGCTGTTGATATGTTCATGNCATGGCAGAAAGCGTAGGCCCAATTATCGCCTTGCATCGTGCAGCAAGAAACCAGGCTGCTGTTGATATGTTCATGATTGTATGTAGGACTACGAAGTTTAGACTACAAGTCACTGAACTCGCGAATTTCTCATGTGTGTATATATACAGTCATGGACAAAAGTATTCGTCCAGAGAGAATGGTAAGCGCAATATCAATATTCTATCTACAATGGAAATAATTAACAAGTGATTCTCTGCAGAGGTCTCAGGAATAAATCAATGAAACCTTCTCATCTTAAAAA
The DNA here is from genome assembly GCA_002778355.1 of Clitarchus hookeri. Classification (NCBI taxonomy): domain Eukaryota; kingdom Metazoa; phylum Arthropoda; class Insecta; order Phasmatodea; family Phasmatidae; genus Clitarchus; species Clitarchus hookeri. The sequence continues at coordinate 730 of NQII01008485.1, read as the reverse complement.
AGAAATGTATTTTATACAGATAACGAAAATAATGCATGAAGTCTCCTTGAAGGACATTTCTTGCATGGACGTAAATATTCGTCAATTCCCTGACTATTACAAAACAAAACCGTTAATATTGATCTCAATACTTAATTTGCATGACCTTCCTGTTTTTTNCAATTCCCTGACTATTACAAAACAAAACCGTTAATATTGATCTCAATACTTAATTTGCATGACCTTCCTGTTTTTTATTGCTGTAAGCCTTTTTTGGCGTGGGATGCACAAGGTTCTGTGTAATATCCGAGCCAATATTGTACCATTCTTTCTGAAGTAACTCTTTCAATTGTGTTTTGCTGGTGATGTGGTGTTTTCCCAGATTTTCTCCAACTCACTCCACAGATGTTCTATCGGATTAACATCTGGTGACTGAGGAGGGGTTTTCAAAGTATGTGGAGTGTTGTAAAGCAGCCACAGACGTACAATTTTCGCTGTATGCTCGGGGTCATTGTCGTATTGGCAGTGAAAATAATTTGCAATGCCAAGTTTTTCTGCTCTCTTCCTTAGATTGTCGTTGAATATTTGAAGATACACGAATCTGTCCATGCTCGCTTGGATGAACACCAGTTCCACCACTCCTGAGGCTGACATGTCCCCCCAAATCATGTCTCCGCCACCTTCTTTTTTAACTGTGGTCTGCAAATTCTTTTGTTCAAACTTAGTGTTTGGATTCTCCACACCAATATTT
>NQII01008484.1:0-70018 GCA_002778355.1 Clitarchus hookeri | reverse complement strand
GTGCTCCACCTCAACCCACCCCACCCATGTGTAGAGGGTTTCCTCTCGACACATACAAGATGGCGTTGTATAACGTTACTCTGAGAGTAGAGCAAAGTAACACAGCGTATCAGCTGAGTAGAGCAAGAGTTAAGTTAACTCGGAGAGTAACTTCATAGAACGTCACCATGCGGGCGAAAATATTCACAGGGATTTGGAAGCACTAGAAAATAGGGATACAGTAGAATGGTTATACCAAGATTAGAAAAAAAAAGTTTATAGAAATATTTAAATTGGTCTTTATTTGTGAAAACGTTATTTTCTTTTTGTGTTATTTACCCAATACGTCCCAGCTTACACAGTAGTGTACATTACGCACGTGTGAGTAATATTTGGCCTGTACTGCTCGCTGCGAAGGAGAAAGACCAATGATCTTACCTGTGGGTTTATGTTTCGCAAACAGTTTTACTGGTCTAGTTCAAAATAGGTTCATATAGCCTACAGATCATTCGCTGTGACAACGAAACAAGTGTTGTGTCGACTTAAGTGCAGCGTGCATCATAAATAATTTTGTTGGCAGCACATTAAACCGTAAATCAAGGTTAGTTTCAAAAAGTTCAAATAGAAAATTACCAAATGGCACAGTCTTCTGAGAACTCTGACGGTTAGAATTAAATTTGTCACACAGGCCATACAGCTTTCGTCGTTCTACTTCCGCTTGCCTCTTGCAGCATTGTGATGGTTAACTATCTATTGCACCTATTTTGTAATATATATCTGTTACATTGTTTATATGTAGGCTGTCTTGGTCTTGGCTCTGCAATTATATAGTTAAGCGTTGTTTTTGTAGTTGTAAGTTACGTTTTTATGTGTGGATATTGTTAATTTTTCTGACTGCAGCAATAATTGTGGTTCATGTAACATTATTTGGCTAAAATACATAATAATTAAAAAAATTTATGATAATCCGAAAAAAAACCTTTTTCTTTCTGATTAACATACAGTTACAAAATTCTAAATTCATATATTACTCCTATTGTATACACTATGTAAAACACATCGTGCAATATAATCGACCAACAATTTAAGTTTTAAATGTAGAAATATTTTAATAAAAATTTTAAATTATATAGGACAGATGCACATACAATTCATGTTACGTCAGTCAAATAACAGAAGTAAGTATGACATGTTTATAAAATTTGGTACAGGGAATAAAAAATCTTAGGAAATAACACAAATTTGTGTAGTTCGGAGATGGCATTACAAATTTTTTAAATCAACAATTTTAACCGAAACGTAGAGTAGAATACAAAACTGCCAATAACTAGGAGAAAACCCAGTTTTATATATTGAAAGTATTATATTATTTCTGAAAATTTGTTGCATACTATTTTTCAGCTGTTGTCAGATTACACAGCAAGCACAAAACAATGTTATAAATGATGTGAGAAATTGAAGCTCTCTTTTCATATGTTTACAACTTTCAAATATTTAATTTTAGGGACACGGTATGTGTTTTAATACATTTTTAACATGTTAAAGTTTAAAGAGCTATGTCAAAATATTTTAAGAAAATTTGATACAAATATCCAATAGAAAATAACAACATCGACAAAGATTTCGTATAATTTTAACTTTTCACGTAATTCAGGATATAAATTTCACTTACGAAACAGAATATGTCGACCCACATTTATGAAAATTCTAATTAATATTTCAGGGAAAACCAATGGATATATAAATCACAAAAAGTATACACATATAACTTAACAAGGTATTTGTCATAATGGTAGGAAATATTTCTTCCATATAAATGCATGCTTATTACCTCGTGAGTTACTGTGCATTGAAGAAGTTGCTACAAAATCCATTACAATTAATTGTCAAAAGATATTTATAGATTAACTTGCTGACCCGGCAAACGTTGTTTTGCCATAAAAAGTATATCTAGTGATTATAGTATTAGAAAAAAATAACTATAACTNAAATAACAGAAGTAAGTATGACATGTTTATAAAATTTGGTACAGGGAATAAAAAATCTTAGGAAATAACACAAATTTGTGTAGTTCGGAGATGGCATTACAAATTTTTTAAGTCAACAATTTTAACCGAAACGTAGAGTAGAATACAAAACTGCCAATAACTAGGAGAAAACCCAGTTTTATATAATAAAAGTATTATATTATTTCTGAAAATTTGTTGCATACTATTTTTCAGCTGTTGTCAGATTACACAGCAAGCACAAAACAATGTTATAAATGATGTGAGAAATTTAAGCTCTCTTTTCTTATGTTTACAACTTTCAAATATTTAATTTTAGGGACAAAGTATGTGTTTTAATACATTTTAACATGTTAAAGTTTAAAGAGCTATGTCAAAATATATTAAGAAAATTTGATACAAAAATCCAATAGGAAATAACAACATCGACAAAGATTTCGTATAATTTTAACTATTCACGTAATTCAGGAGATAAATTTCACTTACGAAACAGAATATGTCGACCCACATTTATGAAAATTCTAATTAATATTTCAGGGAAAACCCATGGATATATAAATCACAAAAAGTATACACATATAACTTAACAAGGTATTTGTCATAATCGTAGGAAATATTTCTTCCATATAAATGCATGCTTATTACCTCGTGAGTTACCGTGCATTGAAGAAGTTGCTACAAAATCCATTACAATTAATTGTCAAAAGATATTTATAGATTAACTAGCTGACCCGGCAAACGTTGTTTTGCCATAAAAAGTATTTCTAGTGATTATAGTATTAGAAAAAAATAACTATAACTTATTGTAAGTGTGTGAGGATGTGGTATATAAGTGGAAGAGGCATGGAGCTCTGTAGACGATGACGGAATATAAAATTAACAAAACACCAAACATTTATAATTTTTATTCATAAAAATTTATTGAAAAATATATAATTATATACGCAGAAAAAAAACAATATAAATTCCTTAACGCAGTAGAGTGTACAATATTTGTTGTCATGACATCTGTAGCTAATACAAATAAATTACTAATATCGCTATAAAAAAATAACGGTTGGTGGTAGAAGGGTTAAAATTTAGGAGGGTATGTATGTTTTGATGCCACATCATAAAAGAATAAAAAATAAAAATTTTGTTCAAACAATAAAAAAAATTTGTTTGGGGGTGGCCACCCTTATTACTTAGGGGTGTCAAAAATAGATATAAAACTATTCTCAGACCTACCGAGTATACATAAAAAAATTTCATAAAAATCGGTCCAGCCGTTTCGGAGGAGTTCAGTGACTAACACTGTGACGGGAGAATTTNTGACATCTGTAGCTAATACAAATAAATTACTAATATCTCTATAAAAAAATAACGGTTGGTGGTAGAAGGGTGAACATTTAGGAGGGTATGTATTTTTTGATGCCACATCATAAAAGAATAAAAAATAAAAATTTTGTTCAAACAATAAAAAAAATTTGTTTGGGGGTGGCCACCGTTATTATTTAGGGGTGTCAAAAATAGATATAAAACTATTCTCAGACCTACCGAGTATACATAAAAAATTTCATAAAAATCGGTCCAGCCGTTTCGGAGGAGTTCAGTGACTAACACTGTGACGGGAGAATTTTATATATTAGATTTTATACACTTGATAACCCTATTGAAAGAAAATAATTTTTAATGGTTTTTTTTTTCAAGCAGAAAACAAACATCATATGCGTAAAAAGATGACTAAGCACCATATATTTATCATCTTGAATACTTTTTGTCATTTAAGATGTCAATTCTCAACCATTTTCACCTATATATATATATATATTTATACAGGTTGATTCTAAAATCATGGGACAATTATTGAGGGGTCGTAGAGTTCACTAGAACAAACAATTATTGTATAGGAATATATGGGCGGAAGTAACGCGTTGAGGCACAAACACAAAAACATAACACATTAACGGAAACATAAAATGTCCGTTAGCAGCATACATAACCAGTGATTCCGTACAGAAAATGTTAAAACAATTACTGGAAATGCATCCACCAACAGTCACGCATGCTTGGCAACCTCTACATATGACGTGATTGGCTGACATTTGTGACGATATTTGAGGCCAGTCAAACGGTGCGCCAGTGACCAGCTACATCAGCGAACAAAGCATTTGCGCCTTTATATTCCTATTGAAAAATTGTTTGTTTTAGTGAGCTCTACCAACCCTCAATGCCTCTCCCATGATTTAAAATCATCCTGTATTTATATATATAATGTGTCCGTGAGAGAATATTTCCTATCTGACTTCTTTATTCGTGTCGATATCATACGTGAATAAACCCCCAATTTCTACTAACACAGATATATGACTACATATATATGATATTAATTGATTAAAATGTTACTAAGGAAAGCAGTTACATCCATAAATCCTTACCTTCCATTAGTCCACATTATCGAACTTTATTTTTAATACAATAAATGCTATAAATAATATTTGGTACACATATATATTTTTTTAATATTTGGCGTAACAACGTGTTGCTAAAACAAATATTTGTTCTCAACCAAATTCTATCATTACGTCCTCCAAAATATGTTTTGAGATAGTGGTCATTCTGTTGTTAAGGTCTAGTACATTCAACTAATATTATATGTTGAGTAAGTTAACGCACAAAAACGTGTCTCATTTATTGGACATTCATGTGACTTTGGCTTCCTTCCAACTATGCGGTATCTTTCTAGTTTTCCAGAACATGTCGTAAATATGAAAAAGGTTCCTCATATCATAACAGCATAGCATTTCTGCCTACTCACACATTGTTTTCAAGAAGCTTTTCTGCTTTATTGATTTCGTAATTAATGTATACACATATCATCAAATATCACTGTCCATATTTAATTTCAATCCCCATTACTTAATAAACTGTAAGTAGATATTTCAGTAAAAGAAAATCCTCTTTATTGTTCTTTCCATGGCACTGTTCAGGTAAATATATCTTGTATTATGTTTTTAATGCAAATCGTGTTATTTTAATTTCAGATATACATCTTATTATCCGTGGTGTACTTTCTTAAAAAAACCTTTTCGAATAATTACTTTTCTATCTACTTGCTTGTCCTCCCATAGTAGGATTCCCTATATTATAATTTGTGTTTTTTTATATGGCGATCAAATATTAGATATCCAACAGTACATTTCTCTTGGCGCTTTTTGAATTAAACTTGACCTTTGATTATTTATGTAATCTCTTCTGCTTTTGATTATTAATTTTACAACACGTGACTGATGAACACACGACCGACTTGTTTATTTTCTAAAAGGATTTGTTTTTGTTTTAAGATTGCTAATGTTACAAAATTATCTTGACATTTTTACAATAGATTGAAATTGTGTGTTAATATTTGTTAATAATACTTTTGGAATGTTCGTATTTACTGTGACATAAAGGTCATCTAAAATTATCAATTACTCTGATTTAAAACCTCTTCTAATTTTTTGATTTTTTAAATATTTTACTTGTTTCCGTTTCTTTAATATAGTCGAGAAATTGCATTGTGTGTTCTGATTATCTGTGCACCCTTGAAAATCTTAGACATAACATTTCATTTATATAGATTTGATCTCTCTAAATTTTTACAAAAATTTAAGGAACGTGAATTGCTACACTTCCTTTTAGAAAGTTATTTTGTTCCAAGCCCTTACACAACGTTGTATAACTTACCACATTCTTGTAAAATTTCAGATATTTTTTTTCTTTAAGTGATTCTATTAAACTCGGAATATTTAAACTACTCGGGAACTCTGATAAATATTGTTGATTCTGACGTATTTATTTACCTTATTTAACATACTTCAATAATATATTAACGTGCAATATATTTCCGTTCCTTATATTCTAACTAATGGTTAGCATGTATACTTAATCTACAAAGCTAGACAAATCACAGAAAACAGATTTAGCTACTTTATGCTGTTCACTGTAAAGGGAGCACTTTTAAAGCACTGGTTAATTTTCTTTCAACTAATTGATCTCCTACAGCTATTTGTTAGCGTCAACACTGCGGCGTGAGTAATAAACACAGTGTATACATATCACCGTTGAGAAAACCAAAAGTCCAAGGTCAAAATGAAATGTATTTATTAATCGATATGTCTGAAGGGACTGCCTCAAAAATTTTCACTTAACGATAACAGCCTATAAAAGATTATCAAACTTTTAAACTGTTGAACAGAAATTTTCTTTTTGTTATAATCTTCAGATAAAAACAAAGGAAAAATTCAAGGGTATTTAAGTATCCTCCATTCTTTGTGCAGTTACAACATACTCTTCCTCCGATTGCAAATGTAGTAAAGGTTCCTTACATTAGTACTGATACGGGACTCTAGCAAGGCGTTGCCATTCCGAGCCAATCTGTCCTGCCTGGATTGTTACAGGGAAAACCACCTCTCTTATACAAAGCCCATGTAAGGAATGTTGTCTCATTCTTTCAGCAGTTATGATTAAACCGTTACTATGTAAACCTACCGTTTTTTGATTTTAAAAATAATCTTCGGAATTAAATTTAGTATCAAATCTGTTTAATTTATTTTCGGGTTTATTTTTTACGTATGTCTATCAACTAATGTTTTAGTTGAAGTTTAATAGTTAAGTTTAAAGTTTTAAATCTTGTATTTAAAGGTTCCAAGATAATTTCCTTGGGAAAGATGTTATTAATATCTTTACATTACGAAATTATGCATATTTCTTCATATTCTGCACGAATATTTTTTCATGAACATCTTATGAAAAAACTATATTTGGTATATTTTCAACATCTTGAACTCTGAGGCGGAGGAATTTTTATCGCGTTTAATAACCTACAATAATATTCCTTAAAACTGAGAATTCTAAAATCTAACTTCTATGACAGCTTACAGTAAAAATGTCACAGATGCTCAACAGAAATACTATAAGCCTGCAAAGAAAGCATGTACAAATGTAACTTAAACGTGAGATCTAGTTGAAACGTAACACGTTCCTTATGTTTCATGCAAGAAAAAGCATCGATCCTTGTTTTCTGTGCCACTTAATCATTCCAGAATACTAAGCACTTGCTTTTCCTGCTACTTCGTGTTACTTCCATCACTAGGAAGACTGTTTAAGAAACAACATAAATACGGAATAAAAATTTAAATGATTGCGCTGTATCTAGACATGTATTTATGTCAGGTATGAGTTGTAAAAAAGGTCATATCATGAAAATAAAACTCCTAGATATAATGTGACGTTCTAAATGTGATAACAGAGATACTTAATTGAAATTCTCAAAAGAAGAGAACACGAAAAGAACCAAGTTTACGTCAGAAAACCTAAATGACTAGATACAAAAACTCTTTCCCTTTAAGTTCTAATAAAAGTCCCGTTGTATTAAAGCATACAGAATAAAATAAACATTTGAGAAACGTAATAAGGAGTGGCTTGAGCGAACAATTTATTTTTATCAGTGTCTAAGGAAGGTGGCCGACCAGAAAATTCACTTGAATCTAGTCGTGAGGAAACCAAAGACTTGAGAGAGTCTAGACCAACAGATGTTCTAACATACGCAGCTCAAATGAAATGAAGAGCTGCAGGTTTCACTTCACCTGATTAGTCACGGAAAAATTATTTGGCAAATCCACTAACTGCTTCCACAAAATAGTATAGGCCTCTTTAAATATAAATTATTAAGGAATAAATGGAAGTATAGATCGCGCAGAAGGAAAGAGTTTCTGAATAAATACGAAACATCATGGCAAGTAGTGTTATGATCGAATGTAGACATGCGGAATTCAGACATAATCTACTCTTTGCGATTATATACGGCAAAGTATGTAATTTTCTGACGCAAATAACGTCAACTCAAAGATGCTTCCTGTGTGGGGCTACTTTGAAACAACATAATAACGTATAGGACACGGTTAGGGGGGAAATTAATACAGACAACCATTTTGCGAGTGTTCCCAAGAAAGGAAATGTGTATCATCGTAGTGAGACCGGAGCTCGGAGACGGACTTCTGAGAGCATAGATCGTTGCATCAGAGGCCATGCAGTGGTACAGCCACATTCCCTGAGTAGTGACATTTTACGAAGTGTACAAAGCAGTTTGCATTCTCCGATAAAAATACGTACAGTGTGGCGCCGATTAGTTAAGGCAGGTTTGTNTAATAAAAGTCCCGTTGTATTAAAGCATACAGAATAAAATAAACATTTGAGAAACGTAATAAGGAGTGGCTTGAGCCAACAATTTATTTTTATCAGTGTCTAAGGAAGGTGGCCGACCAGAAAATTCATTTGAATCTAGTCGTGAGAGCACATAACTACAGAAACCAAAGACTTGAGAGAGTCTAGACCAACAGATGTTCTAACATACGCAGCTCAAATGAAATGAAGAGCTGCAGGTTTCACTTCACCTGATTAGTCACGGAAAAATTATTTGGCAAATCCACTAACTGCTTCCACAAAATAGTATAGGCCTCTTTAAATATAAATTATTAAGGAATAAATGGAAGTATAGATCGCGCAGAAGGAAAGAGTTGCTGAATAACTACGAAACATCATGGCAAGTAGTGTAATGATCGAATGTAGACATGCGGAATTCAGACATAATCTACTCTTTGCGATTATATACGGCAAAGTATGTAATTTTCTGACGCAAATAACGTCAACTCAAAGATGCTTCCTGTGTGGGGCTACTTTGAAACAACATAATAACGTATAGGACACGGTTAGGGGGGAAATTAATACAGACAACCATTTTGCGACAGTGTTCCCAAGAAAGGAAATGTGTATCATCGTAGTGAGACCGGAGCTCGGAGACGGACTTCTGAGAGCATAGATCGTTGCATCAGAGGCCATGCAGTGGTACAGCCACATTCCCTGAGTAGTGACATTTTACGAAGTGTACAAAGCAGTTTGCATTCTCCGATAAAAATACGTACAGTGTGGCGCCGATTAGTTAAGGCAGGTTTGTAGTCTAGTCGTATGTTGTGAAGGCTGCCCTTAACAGCGAGTCATTGTCGTCTTCACATAGAATGGTGTCACACCAGAGCTGTGCAGGTTGCGCCATGGAACAGAATAATTTACAGCAAAGAATCCCGTACCTTTGTAGCCAACGGAGATTACCATCTGAGAACCTAACGGACGTGGCATTATGGCGGAATCTNAAAGAATCCCGTACCTTTGTAGCCAACGGAGATTACCATCTGAGAACCTAACGGACGTGGCATTATGGCGGAATCTTTTGCCATTGTGGAGCGGCAAACAGCCTGTCAACTTCAACGTTTGTTCATTGTTTGGCGTGCATTAAATGCCAAAAGATTCCCTTCTCTAGTACGCATTACGTGAACACTATCGAATCGTCGCTGTATCGATGAAGCGCTGCGGCCCGTGGAAATATCATATCCGGTATTATAGATCCCTGGAACCCTGTCTGTTAGTTACAAGTTAATAAGATGCTTTGCAGTTATCTGGCAATCCATTCGTACAATTTGGTCTGTTTTTCAGGATTTTTCATGGCATCGCGTTTTTTCTGCCGACACAGTATATGGGTGTGTGTATATGTAACATACTTTAAATTTAAATAAAGTTTAATATTTTTTTCGAAAAAAATTAATTGGAAGCGACATTTTTGCATCGTCTTTCAGTTAAAGGTAATCAAATAGGCTATGTTTACTTTTCCTTCGCTGGTATTACCAAATCATTGGAAGGTTCTGTCAACCTCAAATAAGTGGAAATTTTTGCAGTCAATGTTCGCCTACAGTACACATTACTCCAGCTCGTTCTTCGAAGCGATGATTTGATAGCCAGATATTCGGGAATAGAATATATTTGGAGCTACACATATATTTGTATTCCAGTTATAATGACATCTAGCATCATTATAGTCCAATTCAGATTGTGCGAGCTTCCGGAATTCGTATTTGTTGTAGGAGATCATGCTTTCAGGTTCGTNTCATTATAGTCCAATTCAGATTGTGCGAGCTTCCGGAATTCGTATTTGTTGTAGGAGATCATGCTTTCAGGTTCGTTGCAATAGCTGATATATTGGCTTAAATACTGAATATTTTGTTACATTCATATTATAGGGCTCCAGAGATGAAAAGATTTAATGACTTTACACAGAGACCCGAAGAATTATAATAGGAATATTTCCCTAAGCCATGTATCCATTCTCACAAAATATAAAAGCAGCATTCCATGATTTTCTCTGTAAACACTAATGGCTATTCAAAAATGTGAATTTTAAATTACTCTACTATTTAAAACACAGAGTTAAAATATTTTTTTATTATTTTTATAGCAGCAATACTCTTATTTGGTTTCGTGCAAATATGGTGTTTTATAACAAACGTCAATAGTTCACTAATTTAGTTGCTTTCATATCAAATATTATACTATCACAAATGTATGACACAGAAAAAAAAATTATGTTATAATCTAGATAAAAATAAACAACATATATAGCCGCACATTAACACACGGATACAGGTAATGTATTTAGATGTCATGTAATTCTACGTGAATAAGTGAAGAGATTTGGGTGGCTTTTGATAGCGAGGCCTTGAGAGCCAATAAGGGTAATTGTGGAGAGAATGGAGGAGCACCGGAATTTAGAGGCGGGGTAAAAGAGAGATCATCGAGAAAACCCGCCGACTTGCGTTATTATCCGGCACGATACCCACATGAGTTAATACGTGTGTGTACCAGCCTGGGATTTAACCCGGTTCGCCTTGGTTGGAGGCGAACATGCCAACCATTCAGCCAACGCGGCCCCTGTAATTCTAAATGTTCAGCTACTTGGGTCCAGAAGAATAAAACTGCAGCAGGACAAGGACATACGACATGACTGACGTGGCCATGGAGGGAATGATTAGCAGGTCCAGAGTGAAGAAGCCAGCTGCTGTGAACACCAGCTCCTTGCTGGATATCTGGTCTGAGAAATCCTTCAGCTGCACTCGTGCCTCCTCGTCTATTCCTGGCTCCAGGAGCAGGTCCTGAACTACGTCTCCTGTGCTCCTTGCAGCTCTGAGAGTGGCGTTGCTCACACAGATGATCAACACAGTCTCAGTGATGTGGATCACTACCCACATAATAATTACTGCACCTCGCCTCTTGTGGAAAAACGAACTGTCATGTCTGTCGGCGTGAATATATAAAGCAGATACATTGATGTGAAAAAAATAGAATGTAAGAATGCCGACAAGATGACAAACAAAACCACTACACCATATGAGGAGTTTATCTGCCACACAATGTGACTGAGACAGTCGTAAACTTTTCTTAAGGTCAAGGTGTTTGGTATATGAGCGAAATGTGTTGTGTTTGAATCCGTTGTTCTAGTTTCACGTGTGTTTGTCGCTATAATGGTGAGCATTTCGAAACGCAAAGAAGAATGGTTTTCTGAAGCGTTTCTCCCAATCTGGGAATTTCTTCTGTGAGTATCAATATTATGAATTTTTTTCTTGTGAAAAGTATCATATAGGTGGGTATTTAAGAGAGTAAACCGCTGCCTTACAAGAAGAACTACATTTATGAAGTTGGCCACCAGAAGAATAGTTATGAAATGTCTTACATAACCAATAAAAATTATGGGTTTAAATACAAATCCAACGAATACTGACTGATGAATTGCTAAAATAAATATTATTACTACAAACACACATGTAAGAATCAGTTTCGAGTATTTAGCCCATCTCCTGTAGTCTTCGCTCGCGTTACTGACAAGAAACTCATCCACAAATACAAATCTCTGTAATCTCTCCTGGCGGTGTGTGTTATTCAGACACATCCCTATTAATACAACAAAAGTGGTGATTGCACCATTCACGATGATGATTTTGAGCGATATTTCTCTCAGTTGCTCTGATATATGAAATTTGTGTTTCACAACTCTGTACGCAAATATTACGAGATTAACTAACATAACTGTGATAATAATGAGAGTGTAGACAGTGGCTGTGGCGGACCTCTTGAGGACGGGCATGCTGTTGCCATCTTCTTGAACCTCTGTGGTTACTGTAAATGTTTCAAGACCCAGCAGTTTTGAGGCAAATGTAGTAGGCTCTAGGCAAGTGATGAAGTCTGCTTTCTCTGCTGGAACACACCAAGCAGCAGTTATTAAATATTTAAGGCTTTTTAATTTTGTAGCTGATAGTATGTCATTACGCACACTAGGACTTCTCATTATAACACTGTTTATACTTTGTATATATTAGAGCGTGTTCAAAGCATATGTTTTGGCTTGCCTTATTACGACTACTCCCGTGTCTGACTGACCTCACGACCTTTGCTACTCGAGGGCTACATTTTTAACATTAACTCATAGATCTGGTGATTGTATGTAGTATATAAAACACACTTACATCATGTAAATGATTAAAGCACATTAAGGAAGTGTTATCTGTTGGTACAATGAAACGCGAGGTGATGGGCTCTCTATTCATAAGAAAAGTTTATTTTTTAACCTACTTCATAATGTACTTTCCTTATGTAAAATTATAAATCAATGCAATCTTGATGAAATTACGCAATTAAATTTAATTGGATTACGCCTGTTTACTTTCACATGTTAATAATTTAAAAAACCGAATCACAATAATTTTAATTTCAGTTATATAAAAAGGGGAAAAAACTACTTACTCGCCTCAGTCGATTACGTAAAAACATCGTTTTATAATCACTTGATTCTTTCAAAACTTTGTTTCGGGTCTACATATATATACACTTTATATACTTCCACCGTACGAAAATGTAATATTGCATTGATCAGAAGCGCCAATCATGTTTAGATGTGATATTGTCAGGAACATATATGTGTTGCCAATATTAAGACTTACACTTAAATTTAAAACGAAGAGATGTGATACAATACGTTTGCTGAGCTCACATATATACATATATTTATACATAAGATTATAAAAGACGTTATGGGAGAGAATCACTTACTTTACAAAGTATTTGCATTACTGTCCGCATGGGAGCCAACATGCAAGTTTTAATATAGGAATTTAACACCATAGTTATTTTGTAATGTTCAATTTCGAACATGGTCGAATAAGGACAAAATATATGTTTATAAATAATCACTATACAGAATAATAATTTTGTTCATTTATTGTAAAATTCTATGAGAAAGTGCATCATTTAAATACTTGTAATTACAGGCTTATATTCTGATACACTCAAGGAGCAACAAATAGTTAGTCTAAGATTGTAAATTGTTTTAGAGAAATAGATCTGCCTAAACAAGTAAAAGATTTTACCTTGAGACGTCTGTAGCAACGTTTGTGGGCGATCGTGAGGAGGAAGAGTACGTCCTTGCTCGCTCCAGACAAGACTCTGCCTGGAGGACATTCTCCTTGGACTCACTCCAGCCATGGCACGCCTGCAAAACCCACACTTATACAACACGTGACACACACAGCTGATTTTGCAGTTGTGCTGTCCATTTCATTAACTATGGTGTCCCTCAACATTTTACGATTATGTAATCGATCTCTGAATTGGTAGAAATATTTATTTAATATAATTATCCCATAACATTNCAACATTTTACGATTATGTAATCGATCTCTGAATTGGTAGAAATATTTATTTAATATAATTATCCCATAACATTGTTTTATTTGATAAAAGTGTAGATGTAAACCCAAAAATAAGGGACTTTAAACATTCTCATAAAGCATTGATGTTAAAATTTTCTAATAAACACATTTTGCAATTATATATTAACATATACACATGCCTCCACATCGTCACGTTAATCAGCCAATACCGTAACAAATAAAACAGAATGAAATCCTCTTAACTCCGTGGCAACACTTTATTTGTATATAATGGGAAAATAAGTTAAGTAAATAATTTATAAAAGTAAATAATGCATTTCCATAATTTATGCATGATCAAAATCAATAGTAAATAAGTCGAAATATTTTGTATCCTCACAGTACAATACTAACCTGTGTGGAGGTACGTTCCATACTTACTACAAGATATTCCAACATCCGCGTAAAGACAAAATATTTATTTGTTAAATATGTGTTTCCAGTAATTTGGAACCTGCTCGTGGGAAGATGTGCAGGGGTTTTGTCAATGTACTCTGAAGTTTAAATTTTTTTTTTATGGAAGGTTTTTTAAGGTTACCATTGTATTATTTTCTTCCTGTGCTGCCCTTAATACTGTGATGTAAAACTCCTCTAAACAATAGATAGAACAATGGAAATGTAGAACCACGTTATCACCGTCAAGTTAATATGGCTCTTGGTCATTAAACGTTGTTCCTCAGTTTGCAATTGTTTTATAAATTTTTAGCACAGGATTTTTTTGAGTAAGTTATCTGAAATATTATTGAAGAAATTACTAATGAAAGCAATTTCCGAAAGTTTATTCAAAAATATAAACTTATTTCAATGTTATATTTTTATTCCTTTAATTCGTTAAATTGAACCTAATTGACGAGTTATTACGTCGAAAAAAATATTTCCCTACGCAATAAGATTGATAAAAATTATATTCGGTATTGGTTACACATTCTACCTGTATTTGAGTTTTAACTTTTGAGATAACATTTCAAGGCAAAATAGTTAGAAGTTGCAACGAAAAAATTCACCATTTTAACCCTGTGTCCTGAATGGCTATTTCAGCTGTAACCATAATTAATGTGAAAATAGTTATTACAATTTTTTTCTATCAAATATGTTAAGATAAAATTATCACTTACCCTATTATATATTATCGAATGCTATTTAACAGATGATTCGGTATTAAAATGGAATTATCAGGAATATCATGTCATTAACCCATAAAAAATAGCAAAATATAAACATAAAAATGTTTTTAGTTGAACAATTTTGAGAAATGAGCCTTGAAATTTTATATTCGTCATATTATATTGGCTGAATTCATACAAATATCTAAGAACTGACGAAGAAAAATTTTCAATCAATGAGCAGAATAGCCGTTTATCACGAACTGCTTCGAGCTGAGATAGGCATAGATGTATGGTATACTATAACTAAAAATAACTAATCAATTGTTTCAAAATAGGTTATGTTTTATTGTGTAACATTAATAACTGATTTTTCTGATATATTAACCATTGTCATGTCGTAAAACGGGTAAAAGTCACGTGTCAAAGTGAGTACGAGCTGGTCAAGGGGAAGCTAAAATTAAGTGTGCAGGGTTATTAAAATTAGTTATATAAATTTACGTCCAAGTTTCTTTTGTAGTTCGCTTATTTTCAATAAAGGTTGACACTAAATATCTGCTTTTATTTCCAAAACAACCTCTATATTAAAAAATTTAAAATTGTGCAGTTAACTTTGGTTGTAAGAACGTTTATTCTACATGTTGTTATAAAAATTATGATTTTCTTCATGACTCGTCCCACTTGCTTCATTATTTCAATATCAACGAAAAATAAATGTTATTAAATCTAAATAAGTTAAGGTATTAAGTTTAATTAAACTATATAAAACAAATAATATTCCTAATATAAAAAAACTATAACAAATTGTTTCTTAACTCATAAGACTGTCAAACAAATTTGAAAGGTAAATTATAATTCCTAAGTAAATTGCACATTTAAGATAAAGCATAATGCCGTCCAAAAGGGCGGCAAGTCGGTGAGATTGAGGGTAATTACGGTGGCCTCCGAACAGACTTAAGCGTCCACAGAACGGCAAAATGCGATATCTCGTATTCCATGCTGACATATATGTTCACGGTGTACGACGTCACATGTGATTGTGAGTAGTGTGGTTGGTAAGGCCACTACTATCTAATTGCGATGAAGGTGTTGTATCGCCCTGTATGTAGCTGTGGTCCTGTCACGGGCGAGGCTCTTGCAATCTACCTGCACTCGCCGACAGTCTAACCCAGGACCACACAATGGAGGGTGTGAGTGCATACTGCAAGTCTGAAGCCGGAGCGCTGTAGAAAACTATCATTGAAACTATATTACTATACTCTATAAATAGTTATTAAATATCTTTATTTAACTTAAAAAAAATTTTTTATTCATTACTGTGTAAAAAAAACGTATTAAAATTTTTTTATTATTTATGTATGTGGAATTTACTCAAATGTTCTGTTGAATTCGTCCACAAACTAGGTTAAAGCCACCCAAGATATAAACACGCCCCTTTGGTCAGGTTAATACCCACTGTCGGGGAAGTCCAATACTGTGAATGTGACTATAAAGAGACTGTCCTTGAGACCTGCACTTGCGTCCTCGTGTATATTCTGCAGACGTTCGAGCAACATCAATTGGAATANAAGAGACTGTCCTTGAGACCTGCACTTGCGTCCTCGTGTATATTCTGCAGACGTTCGAGCAACATCAATTGGAATAAACCACATGTTATTAAAATTCTGAAAATATTATAGTGATGGCTGAATGCCATAAGGATATCGTTGTAATAAACAAAGTTATATAGTTTACGTCATATATATCTACTGTTATATATATTTTATCTCTTTTAGGTGGCACAACTTCAAGGTAAATTGTGAGAATGTAACTAAATGAAATAACAGAGATGTGAATTTCCAAATGGATAACAACAGGTTTCGAATCGAATGACACCGATTTCACAAATTTAAATAAACGACTTCAGCTTCTCATCGTATAAGTGACTTCTGGACACAAACAAAGGAATTCTTATAAAAAAGTAATAACATTTATTAGGAAAATCAGCTTAATATTTGAAAATATATACAATTTGTAATGGAAACCGTGTTAATTCTGAAATGCGATTTAATTACTTCTGGAAAGAAAACTCAATGAATCGGGACATAATTGAATTTCATGAATGGTAATAGAATGTTTTTTCAATTTAATATATTAAAAATAATGANCAATGAATCGGGACATAATTGAATTTCATGAATGGTAATAGAATGTTTTTTCAATTTAATATATTAAAAATAATGAGAAGTTAGTAATATCATTAACAAGCCTTCTTTCTTCAACTTGGATGCAATTAATTTTTAAATAATTTTTTTAATGCTTATTTTATAGGAAGAATTTGAGTTCTCTACGAAAACAATTAATTTTGAAATGAAACCAGAAACTTATAAAACAGTAGTGAGACAGTAACAAATACACAAATGCCTTATAATTCACTTGAACCAAGACAACCTCATACTATAATCTAACGTGAATTCAACTGCATTACGGAGGTCGCATTCCGAGAATCAACGTCGAATTTAATCAGTATATCGTTTCGAAAAATATGGTCTTCTAAGCTAAAATATTTACATGGCCTTTATTTAGAAAATATGTAACAAAGGCACATAAAACCTAAAATTTTATATGGTTTACCAGAACGCTACATGTACGAAGAATGTTATGGGAATCGGTTGTTTTGTCCTAGAGATATGACAAAAAATATTTATTTATTCTTATTTGATGCTATCGAAAAAAAATTCTACAGAAAGAGATTCCATATGCGATGCTTCATATATATATTGTCCGATTAAAAATTATGGTTGTATTTGGTTGAATTGCTTTACATATATATATAACATTCCTAAATGATTTATGAAACTGCAATGGAAAAATCGTTGTCTGAACCATTGGAATCATGGAAATTTACATGGCCTTCTGTAGCTTTTATGGTTGGCACAATTTGGTACAAATTTTTTTAAAATGATAAAATGCAACATTAGTTGGAATCGGTCGATTAGTCTTCGAGACATGACATCAAACGTCCATAATTTCCATGTGGCTACCTTCATAGATAGAGGACAAAATATTAATGTAGTTGCATTTTCGATGAAGGCATACTGCCAGCATACAAAGTTATATTAAAATAGATGACAGTTTCATAGATATCACCCACAAAACTTAAATTATTTTGCAGCCCCAATTCTGAAAACAAAGGTGTGTTACTTAAAAAAAAAATTCATTTTCCTTTATGGCCTACCACAGTACAAAACCTTCGCCAAATTTTGTAAGAATGGTTTATTGTTTCCCGAGATTCGATATAAAATCAATATTTTCATTTGTAAGGAAATCTTACAAAATGGCAGAGAAATTAGGCTCTGCATAGACAAATAAAATTGTTGAAGTAGGTACTGCCAGCATACAAAATATAGTTTGAATTAACCATTTAACACCACCCGTTGAAGTACTATTTGTTTTACAAATTCGTAAAGAGTCTGTCAATTGTTTGCCGAGATATGTAAAAAAAAAATATGAATTTTACTCGCATGGCTCTATCTTCCAAAATGGCCGACAAAAGATTCTCCATTAACATAGAGTTAACATACATATTATCTACTGCCAGCATACAAAGTTTAGTCGTAATTGATTACATTTTTAAACAGTAAAGCATTGTAAGCTAAAGATGTTTATAAGGACGCAATTTAAAAAATAAATATCTGGCATTGAATATAACATACAAATTTACATCAATATTCCAGCGCTTTTTGTTTGCTAAATTTGATATTAATTGGTTCATCCTTTACCGATGTATGAGATATAAACCTCATTTATTCACATAGTGCTATCTTACAAAATAGCTGACACAAAATAGTCCGAATAGGAAAATTTATATACTTTTATGGCTACTGCAAGTATACAAAATTATTTTTGAATTAATTATATAATTTCGACGACAAAGCATTCTGAACACAAATATCCATAAGGCCCCAATTTCAAAAAAGAGTCTCTGACATGCTTAAATCATATCACATAACATGTTCTTAATCAGTATTACTTGTTTGCCAAATTGGGTAAGAATCGGAAAATTAATTACCGAGTTATGACTTAATTGCTTTATATATTTGAATGGCGCTACCTTATAAAATTACCAACAAAAGTGGCTCTTTGTTGGTAGGTTTGATAATCCTACTAGTTATTTTCAGTAAACAAATATAGCCTAAGTTTGTTTACTGGTATGGTATATATACTAAATAAACTAAAAATACGGTGTTATCCATTTTAAAAATAAGTCACTAATAGAGTTAAATCTCTAACGTTTACATGGCCTACTGTAGTATTACTTAAATACCAAATTGGGTGCGAATTGCTTGAATAGTTTGCGATATAAAATGTAAAATTATTATGTTTTCAATTTGTATCAACAGTTGTATCCATCTTAAGTAAAATGACTACATAATGCACTGTCAGAATATATAATTTGGTTTAAATCCGTGAAATGGTTCTAGAGAGTTACCAATTCACCCAAAATTTTAATATATCCGTAATTTTGAAATTAAGTGCTTGGAATTGTCAAAATTCATAAAAGCCAATTATCCTTACTATGTATTATAAGTGCAACAAGTTAAGTGAAATTCGGTCAAGAATTTTAAAATTCAAATGTGTAAAAAACACGCGCACAGAAACCTACATACACATTTACATAAAGACACACAGAAAGGAAAGTGATCTCTCAATTCTTTCTATCCTTTTGGAAATTAGGCTAAAAATACAAAAGAATTAGCGTTATGGCAGGCAAAGTTTCGCAGTGTAGTAAAACATTTAAATTCCGAGTGGAAAATCAGAAAATTTTTGCTCGTACTGTAAGGAAAGCATCTTTGAATGCAAGCAAATACTTTCACTTTTAAAGCCAAATAAATGTTAGGCATTTCACATGAAGCAAAAATCTGGCAATGATGAATGGGCAATAATTATAGGAAAGAAAAGTTTTTTACAAAAAATGACTGACTACGACAAATAGTACATAGGTATTTGCTAAAATTCAGAGATGAGTATCTTGAGCAAAACAGCTACACTAAAGCAAATTATTACTTCCTTACTATTCAAATCGGTCTATTATTCTTATTCATATTTATAAAATTTGAATTGAAATAATTTAAATGAGTTGGACATAACGGAAGGGGTCACCTTAGGCCCCGTCGCCGTTCATACTATGCAAATCCGATCACATAACGGCCATATTGGAACCAGGTAACTTTTTACCTTGACCTGTAACCCTGACCCTGTCTTTGTGCACATAACCTGCGATGACCTTGAACCCCAAAATAATCCCAAAAATGCAGAGAAAATTATAAAATCCCAAAAATTTTTTTTAACAATTACAAAATATAAAAAAAAATTTAATCATTTACATGTTGGAGGTTCGCGGTTCGATGACAGGAGGATCGAATAAGCTACCGATACGACTGACACTCGCCACGTCGGCCAGTGCCCATCTCGTCAACCATGTTATAAGTTTATTACCTTGAACTACAGATTGACCTTCAACCATAAACTTGTATGACCTTGATACCAACAACTTCAAAATATACCTTAAAAAGTATTAAAAAATTATAAGAACTTTGGTAAACTCGAGGAAAAAATTACATCGACGACTACGACTATTATGGTGGATGCCTGTGACCATCACCCAAATGACCTTGAAAATCAACACACTATAATAAATTGTAAAAAATCGAATAATTTCATAAAAGTCGGCTAGCATATTATGTAACTGACTACGAAACCTGTGTCAATTATCAGTGACCTTGAACCTTGACCTTGTATTCTTGCCAATATCCTTCAATGTCTTTGAATACAAAAAAAAAAGCCAAACCGTTCTTAAAATTTCTAAATAATAATCAAAAACTGCTAAAATGAATATGAAAAAAAACATTTTTTTCATTAATTACTTTAAAATATTATAAAAAAACTTAATTTTGATTGATTTGTTTTAGAGAGTTTGGAAAACTAGAGCTGACCAGTCACCATGTTGTGACGTCTCCAAACCACCGTATTAAATCCAAGTTACCTTTATATTGACATTTGAAGTTGAACTTATTTCGATGACCTTGAATGATCTTTAACCCTGAAAATTAAAAAAAAAAATTTATTTTATAAAATTTTTTTGTATATATTCATATATATGAAATTATAACAAATACTTTTCACAGCCTCTATTGATGGATAACCCCAATGGATTTAACTGTACCCTGCTGACACGAGGGATACATCGCATCATGTACGTACCAACGTACTCGTACTCTGCCATTGGCGTGTTACAATGTGTACCTTGACTGATCCGTCATGGTGATGTTTGTCCAAGCATTCAGGGTTCAGTGGTGGTGTTTCCGCCCACGTAATTCATTGAGCTTTGACGTGCGGTGAGCAGATTAACCGTATTGGTATTAAATAGATTGTTGTAGAAACTGATAGGCCGTATTTTCTCTTTGGAAGGAATCCGGCTATTAAAGAATATGGTACTCTTAATAAGGACAGAGTAGAAAAGTTATGTAGAAAATCTAGATGTCAGAGTTCCCATTTGTCGGCCGCTTTAGAGCCATCAATTGCGAAGTATGTGTATCTGCTGGCCCTTCTGTTAGTGCCAGGAAAATTACTGAGTCAACCTCAGCATCAGAGTTATTTAGTGGTGACAGTTATTTCAAAGACATTCTTATAGATTTCCATGAATACCTTGAAAATTACTGGTTAACACATTTTCGTCATTATATTAGTAGACTGAAAAGTTTTATTTACTACGTAAGTTAAGGGGTCGAAATTTTGTCCCTACTCCTAATTTCGTTATGTATCCGAGTTTGTTGGATGAACAGTGTAGTTATTATAGGTTGCTTACCTGGCCCCGATGAAACAAGACTTCAATCCTATGGATCACAACTGCGATGCTGCCGAGGAGGATGTGCACGCCATGAATTCTGGTCCGACTNACAAGACTTCAATCCTATGGATCACAACTGCGATGCTGCCGAGGAGGATGTGCACGCCATGAATTCTGGTCCGACTTATATCCGTGCATTGTGGGAGACACTGCTGCGACTATGGACCACTGGACTATGGACCATAAGGCACCACCTCTGGTNTATATCCGTGCATTGTGGGAGACACTGCTGCGACTATGGACCACTGGACTATGGACCATAAGGCACCACCTCTGGTGCCTTATGGAGTCTCTGTCATGCTACATCTTACTAGGCAGGCATCTTTCATTATGCTGCACAACATGGTATTTGGATGTATTTAGTTATAAATATGCTACAATTAATATAGATCTTTAGCGTTGTTACATGGGAAGCGAATATATTTGTTTGTAAGAAGTAAATTAAGTGATACAAAAGAAAACAAATGGCATTACTGCGAGGCAAGTAGATATGTGATTGCTCGTCGAGGCATGTCCGTGGTTGAAGGGAGAGCTCTATGGCCAGCTGTATTCAGGAGGATTGGTAAAATGACTGTCACGAGAAAAATAATGTGTGAATTGGGAACGGGAATCCGTAATAAGAGGACGCGTGTTTTTGGTTTTTGACCAACAAAAGAATATCTAAGGAAGGCCTTGTCTCAACTCTGACATACTTGAGAGCCTAAATAGCTAAATGTTGATTATTAATGTAAAAGCGTTCAATAATCTGTCAAGCGACGGGGATTACTAGGTGAATAGTGAGCCGAGTGGGATAATCTTGCGTTAGAATGAGTGGTCCTACTTTAGAGTGGACTGCTTTAACACCGAAACATCGAATGTTTTAGGGACGTACGATCAATTGATTTGTTTTAATGAGTGTTAGCAGATATACTTCAGATAGCCGGTTCGACTTTGTTAAGAAATAATTTTTAAGGGGCCGATACAGTGACGGCCACAAACGTCCAGCTGCAAAACAAATCTTTAACGATCCAAAAAAATAATAAAATTATATTTATTTTAAATATTCTACTCTTTCGAGTAAGTTATTGTTAATAATCTGTATACGAATTATGTCAGTTAATTTATACATTGTAACCTCTGGTAAGATGGTGGACAACAAAGAAAAATGATTAAGTAGGAAGAACAATAATCCTATTTTACAATTTATTTAAATTTATTTTTTTGTACTTCTCACAACTAAGGTGTTATATCTCGTAAAATTAAGGATGCTAAAAATTATCTATGCGGCGTGTAATTANTTGTACTTCTCACAACTAAGGTGTTATATCTCGTAAAATTAAGGATGCTAAAAATTATCTATGCGGCGTGTAATTAAACCTGTAAAGTTTACTATTTTAATCCTCTACAAAGTTTTATTTTCAGGTAATAAATATTATTTTTAATCCGTTATATTGTTAGATGATAAACATCAAATATTTNATACCTGTAAAGTTTACTATTTTAATCCTCAACAAAGTTTTATTTTCAGGTAATAAATATTATTTTTAATCCGTTATATTGTTAGATGATAAACATCAAATATTTGCATAGTAATTTTGCTTTGTAAGTTGAAATTATGTTATATTATGTAGCTTAGATCACTCTGAATTTTAGATGTACACTGAAATTTCAATTGGACAAGCATCTCGTGGAAATGTCACTGTGGAAATGTGTTAATACAGTTGTAGCAAAAAAGAAGTATTTGAGGAATACTAGAACTCTGCAGGAATGTATAAGTTACCCAGACGGTGAAATGCTTTTAATTACGTGGTCTTTAACCATGTGAGCTATGAATAATAGATAAATAATAATACATTTTGCGATATACCTTCTTACAGCGGATTCGTTATATATATTGGTCGACAACGATGCGCTGTGCCTGCAGTAACACAGTAACGTAGAGCCGTATGTAGCTTCTTCCTCGCAACAACAGCCTTCTGAATGCGGATCCAGGACAATATTCCAAGGGCAAAGTCTCATCCACTAGTCAATTCAACGACGTTGAAGCAACGAACTTTAATTTGATTTGCGGTCATACGATGTTTGACAGTAACAAGTGGTTAGTCATGTTTTCCGACGGGACGCGCCTACCAAGTGTCTTGTTAGAGAACGTCATATTGATTTATCAACCATTATTACATTCCAGCAGAATCTATAATTACTCTTTCATTTTAACGTGTTGTCCGAGCTAGCCTGCCTCCTTCGATTAGTTTATTATAGTTCCCGCAGAATATTGCAATCCCTTTTTAACCGAAATGATATATTTGGAAGTTTTAAGAAATTACACATGTTAAATTTTTTAAATATTTTTGCACAGAGTAACATTTTTAAGCAGTGTATATATTAATGTTCACATATGGGCATAGCAGCAGTTATATTGATACATTCATAAGCACTCCCACAAAAATTGTTTCTCCATTATGAAAAGAATACGTAGCAATAGGACGAGACTTGGCGCATGCAACGCAAACGATGGAACAAATGACTGATTTCAAATTAAAAACAAAATGGTCTGTTAATCGGGAAAAATTGTGCCGTTGAAATTCAGGTATGGAATTGATACACGGGGCCACACAATCTGACGTGGTGTCACAGAGATGTCTATTGTTATCCTTTCGAACATCCATTCATTATTGTGGCAAATGGCGACAGCTTCGTAAACTGGCCTGGTCAAGGAAGTGTGGTTAAAACATGTAAGCAGTCCCGTGAACCCCTGCAGTATACTAGCACACTATCCTGTTTGGAAATAGCGTCTTGGAGCCCGGCAATGAAGGAAAGCACACTAGGTCACAGAATCACCATAATCATTTTTATCCTGATCACATTTAAGGAAGAATGAGTATTGTAGGATATATCTATTAATACTAGGGCGTCACAAGATTTATCTGTGTGTCGTTCAACAGTAAAGTCTTGATTTCTGAGCTTTCCGGTGCCCTGTTCTACTAGATATATATATAGATATTTTTTTTCCCAATGAAAACTGAATCCATCACTATAAACTGTTGTTGTACATGACTCCGTTGTGCACAACCTGTCAAAAAAATACCTGTGAATGATGCCACATGCGAGATTGGTAAACTAAGAAACCATAACAGAAATCCGGAGTGGAATGTCTAAACTGTCATAACAATGTACAAAAAACACAACATGATATGCGTAGAGCCAATATCAGGACATTCNAAAAAATACCTGTGAATGATGCCACATGCGAGATTGGTAAACTAAGAAACCATAACAGAAATCCGGAGTGGAATGTCTAAACTGTCATAACAATGTACAAAAAACACAACATGATATGCGTAGAGCCAATATCAGGACATTCCTGGAAAAATATAACCAACAACAAGCAGATTCCATATCTAGTGTATAAAGACAGCCAATCACAACACATTACGTCAATCCGGTCGACACTCCGCAAGAGGCCCAAACATTGCTCCACGTCTCACATGAAACGTAGCGTTTGACCTCTTGAATAAGNCGGTCGACACTCCGCAAGAGGCCCAAACATTGCTCCACGTCTCACATGAAACGTAGCGTTTGACCTCTTGAATAAGTACTCCTAACAATTGGGTGGATATTGGTAAACCGTGAGCGGACAGGCGTAGTCGAAGTGGGTGTGTCTCGGGCTTCATTCCTATTTAGTTAAATACACTTGAAACTGCACACAATTGTTCCTTCTCTCATCAGGTTTAGCAGTCTGTGCATCAAACAATACAGTGTGACTTGCACGGCGTGTCTATTGACCGTCCGAAAGCAACGAGAATTTGCTAAGTACTCGGATCACAGAACTGCATGAACCCAACGGAATTCATACTTCCCGTGTCCTTATAGCACTGGTTTGAGGGAAGTACATGACAATATTAGGAGCGAAATTTCCTTTTAACTAGAAAAATAGAAGTAATTTTTAAAGTGGGCAAGGTGAAACGTTTTCCTGGCGTGCGCTGGCATGCCTTTTCCCAACACAGCAGCGCTACAGCCGCGGGGAAGTGCTAATGCAAGAATGTGTTCTCTTGGCACGTTGTAACTGGGTCTTGTCGCCTGACATGTAGCAGTAATGTATCATCCTTCCATACGACCACTAATAACATAATACTGGATTTATGTCAGAATACTAAAAC
The DNA here is from genome assembly GCA_002778355.1 of Clitarchus hookeri. Lineage (NCBI taxonomy): Eukaryota > Metazoa > Arthropoda > Insecta > Phasmatodea > Phasmatidae > Clitarchus > Clitarchus hookeri. Next base: position 44,299 of record NQII01008484.1, on the reverse strand, counting down.
CTCTTAGTTATTCCTTATCCTTATGCATGTTATGAGATGTTCCTTAAATATACAGTACGTAGACGGAGGGGAAAGTATTATAAAATTATTTGACTTTATCTGTGCACAGCAATAATTAACTACGTACAATATTGTGTACTGCACGGAATTTATTAAATAGGCATATTATGAAAATCAATTTAATATAAATAGTCACGTGATTATGAATAACTATCACAGAAATAGTTGCATTTCAAATAACGACATCCAGCGCACACAGGTAATTTATATGATATTTTAAATTTGTATAACAGTATTGCTGAGGTAAATTCTTTACAAGTATATATAAACAACTATGGACTTTCAAAAGTAGGGAAATACCAATCACATTTAACATNGAGGTAAATTCTTTACAAGTATATATAAACAACTATGGACTTTCAAAAGTAGGGAAATACCAATCACATTTAACATGGGGTTATTTTTTATAGGTTTTATTCGAGAGTGTGAAGAAACTGCAAATAGAGTGTAGTGTAAACTTTTAGGGTTTCTGAGAGCACTTCAAACTGGCTTGTTGCAAGGCCTTGTGACCTTTGTATTCATTTTTGTAGAGAAACATTTTAAGGGACATGCTTACCTGCATTTTGAATGCGCTCCAGAACGCTTAATATACGTTTTTTTTAATAATCTAGTAAATGTGTCCACAATTTGTTTTCNGAGGTAAATTCTTTACAAGTATATATAAACAACTATGGACTTTCAAAAGTAGGGAAATACCAATCACATTTAACATAGGGTTATTTTTTATAGGTTTTATTCGAGAGTGTGAAGAAACTGCAAATAGAGTGTAGTGTAAACTTTTAGGGTTTCTGAGAGCACTTCAAACTGGGGTGTTGCAAGGCCTTGTGACATTGTATTCATTTTTGTAGAGAAACATTTTAAGGGACATGCTTACCTGTATTTTGAATGCGCTCCAGAACGCTTAATATACGTTTTTTTTAATAATCTAGTAAATGTGTCCACAATTTGTTTTCNTATTTTGAATGCGCTCCAGAACGCTTAATATACGTTTTTTTTAATAATCTAGTAAATGTGTCCACAATTTGTTTTCTTAAAATAAAGTTTCGGGCCAGGTAGGTTAGCTACTTTCAGGATTACGCGTATAGAGGAGTAAAGGAAAATTGTTATTTAAACTCTTTAACATCTCCAAAAACGACATTATAATACGAATTTTTTTTTTATGTTTGTATTTTATATGTATCAACTAAACTACCCAAAGTTTCCTCACTGTACTTTTTTGTATACTATTTACAGTAAAATGTAAGGGTCACCACTTAAAGTCTCTTAGGTATACGCTGCACTACAGAAATCCCGCACTCCAGTTGAGTACTGTCGCTACCCCGCGAATTACGAGCTCAAATTGTTGGCCTTATCAACCGCAGTAAAATAAAATTAATATAGTCGGGCCTTTTAACTGTGATCATTTACCATATGTGCTGCCAGGAATTTCTAGGATTTGCTTCAAAACCGTAAGCTTTCTTTTTACGAAGGTGATAAAAATATATACGTATTCCTGCACAATAAAAAATACAATAAGTAATTTTATATATGCACTATGTGGTTTTATGTATTGAACACACTTGTCGGGTTAACGCAAAATGTTGGTCAAATTAAACTATAATTCCCCTGGTGTATAAAACATGCAGTTGCCTTAATTTTGAAACAGGTAAATTATTTAACATAATTAGTAACATTATCATTTACTAAAACACATTAAGTTTCCTATGCTAGATCTCTTGTAGTTGCGATAGCTTCTTTTATATTTCCTGGGCAGAAAATTTATAAGGGTTCTTATAACTTTATAATCAGTCTGTTAAAAACATTGTATTTACAAACAAATTTCATAAAACCTTATTCAAAGAACGGTGCTGGTGGCGGAATTGCTAGCGCATTCAACTGGCACTAATGCAATTTGTGGTTGATACTTGGTGGGTTCACACTCGCTGTGGGTAAACTTAAGAAATGTTGCCTGTGACCTGTCGGATTTGTGCCGTTTCCTATAATTTTAATTTCCAACGCAATTCCATCCCCTACTTTTGTTATCCATTATTTAAGCTGTTTGGATAGTCAATTCTATCTTTTAGCAGAGTAATCGACTCTATTGACATCAGCTCCAAAATCATCCATGTTGACCCTTCATGAAAACGAAACCGCTGATGGATTGTGATTGCTATTAGTCAAAGAACGATTAAAGTTTTGTAAAAATGGTGACATTCTAATAATTCATTAGAGTCAATTTTCCTAACGGATAGCAAAAATGGTATAAAAATTCCTCCTGAAGATGTTGGATAGTCCGTATAATTAAATACAATTAAAAAAGGTCTTGGCGTTAATAACTTTTTTTATTTAGATCTTCATATGATCACTTTTTTTCGCTTTTGATCCTCGCTGCCATCTGTGGCAGGGGCCGGTTGTTGCGTCAGTTCTATGTGATGATGGTTTTTGTAATTCATAATCAGCCACAGAAAAGTGCAAGTGGTTCGAAGCTTACTACATTAAGGAGGTACCATCTCTTTATGCTTTTATATGTATTAATAAGCATATTTCATGGTTGCAATAGCAATGTGAAGTAGAGGGACATTTATGGGTAATTAGGGGTAATTTATAGGTTATTAGGGGTTATTAAATTGAAGTCATGGTGTTGATTATGCAACACAGAATTCTTGCGGCTTCCATCAGCAGAGAGATGGATTGTAATTTCGATCCTATGACTCATTTATCAAAATCTGCTACTACCAGTATGAACGATAAGCCTTGCGAACTTATTACCAGGAACAACATCTATTTCGACAAAGAAATCTTCATTCCTGGTTCCTGTTCCTTCCGACATGATGACAGCCAAACAATCTGGTCCACTTCTGTATCATCTACATAACTTTAAATGGCATATCACTGTCACTTTTGCTGAGAGGACTTTGCCTTGAAGCGTACTACACGATGACATGAAGTGTATATGTGCCAGAATAGTTAGTTTCATGGTTAACGAAGGACTGAGATTTGTATAAGTATGGACAATTTACATGGCCAAACACAAATATTTTTTAAGAGTTTCGGTAGAAATATATTTTAAAAAGAAGTGTGTAATACCGTTTTTTCTTTTTAACCCTATATCGTAGCCAGTGTGTTATAAATTGATTTTGTTAAAAACATCTCTGAGAAGCAAATACTGGCTAAACACTATGGTTATAAAGGGCTTAAACGTACATAACTTGAGCTATAAATTATATTTTTAAACTGAATATTTCAAGAATGCCTTCTAAGAGTTTGTAAATTATATTCGCATACCTGAATGCCTGTATATAACGTTTGCTAATGAACAGACTTTCAAAAAAAATATGGACTGCTGCATAATTATTTAAAAAGAGCACATAATCATATTCTGTGTGAGCATCGGCACATACTCTACAGACCACGATTGAATACAAACAGGCGTTTTTAATACATTTGCTTTGAAATTTTTTTCTATGTGGGTAATACGATGATTTTAAACGGAAACAGTTCTCCGTTAAATGTTCTCCGTTAAATGTGCTCATTTGCCATATATGAATTGATTAAAAATTAAGTAATTTAAAAAATGTGTAATACACTAGCGTAATGGTACGAGGGAAAGGAGGCTCTTCGTTTGGAGGCTATAGCAAGAGATTTAAGAAATACTGCTTATTGTTGCTTGTGTAGCTCAGTGGTTAAAGCAACTACTGCTGTACGAGTTGTTTGGTGGTTCAAATACTTGTCGTTCCATGATAACTCTTTCTTTTTTTAAATGTTTCGAGTTTTCATGTGAAAGAGTGAAATTTACCGTAGTTTTTTTACATTTCGGCATTTTTAAAATATTAGATAAAATAAATTAGTACAAGGCTATCCAGTGTGACATTTTATCAAATTTCACTATTGTGAATGATAAAAGAGGATTCCTTTTAATTTTGGACACTTTTGAAGATGAATTCTTCATATGAACATGCACGAGAGAGAATGCAATCGTAGCGGAATTTAATAAGATATAAAATAGGCGTTATCTCAAGGTCATGGACATTTTCATACTTAGGTGAACGCGGAAACGCACATGGGATCTAGTTTGCCAATGTCGCCGTAGGTATTGAGGTTATGTTACAGAAAATGAGAACCACTGAAACGATTTCGTGCAAAAAACTTTATTGCTATTAATGCTTTAAACACAACCTTTAAAAATATTAGAATATGCAAATTTCCAATTGTACCATTTAATATGCTAAAAATCCATATTTTATCTCCAAGCTCGAATTTCATCTTCTTACGGAAAAACCGAAAAGGCGATGAATAAATACTAATTACAGCCGTCTAATTAACCACACCTTCATGTACTGGCACTGTCTTCCTACAAATTATATCACGTGGATCCATTTCAGCCGAACTCAAAAACATCGGGTTACCAGCATAAAGACGATTATGGAAAAAGCAGAACTCAAAAAAACCTTTTCCTACATTATTATTTATACCTTGTAAACCGATTCTGTACATAAAAGTCAAAAGTATTTATTTGTTTATTTTCGGTAATTGTAAATTTTCATGTTCTTGGCAATGTAGAGATTGTAGGATGTAGAGAATTTGTTTTTCTTACCTCGAGTACTTAAGTGTGAGGCCACCAAATTTGGAATATCTAGTATACCTGATATTCTATATAATGAAGTCAATTTCCATTTTATATTATTTAGATTTTTTCTGTTATTTTTTTTTTTTTATATTTTCTGAAATTCTCAGGTACCAAATGTCGTATCGAGGTTAAATTCCAGGACACAGCATACATTAAACATATCTATAAAGCTTTAAATGTGTTAAAAAGTATTTGGTAAATATATTAGTTTTTATAATATTCGGCGTATCAAAAATGTTGGATATATGAATGCTCTTTCTCTGCCATATTCCATTTATTATGTCATCCAAACTTGTTTTCAGATAGTTGTCATTCGGTTGTTCAGGTTTCCTACATTCAATTAATAATAGATGTTAAGTGATTTACGAAAAAACCCTTGTCTCATTTCGTGGAGATTCATATGACTATGGCTTTCTTCCAGCAATGCGGTATCTTCTTGGTTTTCCAGCAAATGTCGTAAATATGAAAACGTTCCTCATATCTTAACAGCGTATCGTTCCTGTTAACTTACACTCTATTTTCAAGAAAGTTTTGTGCTTATATTCATTGCGTAATTAATAACCACTGAAAAGCCAAAACAACTGGTATAGGCGTGCGTATGCCAATCAGAGTTAAGTAATGCGGTTGGCAGCTAGATCGGTTACTGCTGCTACAGAAGCAGGTTATCAAGATTTAAGTGAGTTTGAACGTGGTGTTTTAGTCGGCGCATGAGAAATGGGACATATCGTATCCGAGGTAGCGATAACATTTGGGTTTGCGTGAACAAACCTTTCACGAGTGTACCGTTAATTTCGGGAATCCGGTAAAACATCACATCTTTGACATCGCTGGGGCCGGAAAAAGATCGTGAAAGAGCGGGACAAACGAGGACTGACGAGAATCATTAAACGTGATAGACGTGCAACTCTTCTCAAATTGTCGCAGATTGGATTTGTGGATAACCCTGCAGGATTCATGTTGTGAATTGCTACCCGCATATCTTCAGACATTAGTCNGGGGGGGGGGGGCTATAAGATATAAGGCAGGTGTACCAGTTTTTTTGGCTCTTCAGCGTATACATACATCATCAAATATCATGATCCATATTTAAATTCACTTTCCATTACTTATCAAATTGTAAGTATGGCACCATCGAAAGAAAATCATCTTTATTGTTCTTTACATGGCACTTGCTAAACATTGTTCAGCCATATATATAACTTGTATTCGTTTGTTAATAAAANCTTTATTGTTCTTTACATGGCACTTGCTAAACATTGTTCAGCCATATATATAACTTGTATTCGTTTGTTAATAAAAATCGTGTTTTTTTCATTTGAGATATCCATTTCACGATCACTGATGTGCTTCCTTAAAAAACCACATGGTATTATTACTTTTTTATAAATTTAATATTTCTCCTATAGCAGGTTTCCTTACCTATGATAGATACATTGTTATCATTAACTGCTTTGTCTCTTTATGGANTATATTTCTCCTATAGCAGGTTTCCTTACCTATGATAGATACATTGTTATCATTAACTGCTTTGTCTCTTTATGGAAAACAAAATTTTAGATATCCATCTATACTTTACTGCTGGTACTGAATGTATGCATCTTAAACTATATTTATTTTTGTCATTTATTCTGCTCTCGACTATTAATTGTTCAATGCTTGACTGATAAACACATGACAGTCCTGTATATAGTTTAAAAGGATGTGTTTTTGTTTAAAGTTTGGTAAAGTTACCAAATTACCTTAATAATTTTACAATACCATTAAATTACTACTATTGGAAATTTCGTATTTGCAATTGTGACATTAAGGTATTCTTAAACTATCAAACTCGAATGTGGCTAGTTACTGGCAGAGCTAGATCTCTTATACAGAGCCCATGAAGGGGTTTTGACACGCTAATTTCAGCAGTTATGACTAAATATGTACTATGTAAACATACAGTTTTTTAATTTTTATTAATATATTTCTTTGGGAGTAAATTTAGTATCTATTCTGTTTCATTTAGTTTGGGTTATTTACTACACATGTTATTCACCCATGTCTAAAAACTAAAATTTAGTTGAATTTTAATATTTATGTTTAAAGCCTTACATCGTGTTTTGAAGGTATCCAAGTTAATTATTTTATAAATGATGTTATTGTTATGAATAATTTTTGAAATTCTGCGTAATTCTTCACATTCTACACGAACATGCTTTCATACAAATACCACAGCAGTATAATATATGGGACATTATTATTTAACATCATAGGAATTAACGCCTGCAGCATATTGTTAGTATTCTGAAGCTCCGCTGTCACACCTCCTGCCATCTTTAATCAGTATTCCCAATGTAGGGACCCCAGTAGACACTTGCCGCAAGACACGTGCTGCGAGGCCAGGCCGGCCCGGGGGCGGACAGGAAGTTGACACGCATGGGGGAAAAATGCCGAGTTAATCTAGCAATTCGCCGAGCAGGGAGTTAAAACACTTGCAAAGGCAGGCTGCTGCTAGAGTATCGCCGGCGCACCCTGAATGCGTTACATAGGAAGGTGGGTGGGACCTATAATGGAAATACGCGAGAAAAGGGCTGACAGTGTTTGGTAGTATTGCCGCCCCCTCCCCAACCTTTCCGAGTAAAAAGTGTGTGAACATGGACATGTGCCAAGGTATTGCAGAGGTAAGCTAGTGTTTCGCCGACGCACCTCTTGTTACACGCATGAGAAGGACTGATGGTGCTTGATGGAATCCCTTCCCCCTGCATATATCGAATAGACCCGTGGAAGAACACTGATGGAGTAGGGCTGGAGGGTCACCGAGGGGGAGTTAAGAGTCCTGACACATGGAGGCAGTTGACAGTTGCAACCCGGGGCCCAGAGGTAGCGGTCAGTTGGGGGCTCACCAAGAGCATCATACTAGGACGTGAAGTTAATTAGTCGTGCGACACCGAGACCGGGAGTCGAGTGGTATCCTCAATGAGGGGCATCAATCCGAGAGGACAGTTGAATCCCCGCGTTGAGATACGGCGGTCGGATGGGGGCACGCAAGGTGCACCAAGCCATGATGCGAAGTCAGTCAGTCGAGTGAGTCAGTCGAATCAGTCATGTAGAGCCATCAGTCGAGGCTGGGGAGCGGACCCCGGCAGGGCAGTCAGTGATGTAGAGTCAGTCGTGTCGTGGGATCACCAAGGAATGATCACTCTGGAACAGTCAGTCGTGGGGAGCCGTCATCGAGGCCGCTGTATCCATAACACCAACGAGAAGTAGCCGAGGGCTTAAGAAGGGCCGCCCAGCTAATTGGACCTCAACATACCGCCAGAACAACCCAACAACATATACAGCTAAGTACAAGCGTCCGTCGATCAAGGATCTTTCCCCGACGCAAAGCGTTTCCCCACGACATCGGCAGCAGTTAGCACGAGTACTTTACGCCACCCTTAAAGCTCAAAACTTGCAGTGAACGGTCTGGCAGGGTAAGTGTATGTGTTTGTTTCTGGGAAAATATAAACATTTTAATCATTAATTCAGAGACCAAGAAGTTATTAAGTTATTGTTTACCCCTATTCAACATCCAAGGCACCAATAGGCTGCGCCTGGTAAAGTTAACTCGATCCCTACGAACCACCCTGTTTCCCACAGGTGGCGAGTAGCATCAGAGTATGAATAAAACTTATTTTGTATATTTCCAACAGCTAAAACTTAGAGGCCGAATAATGTTTACCATGTTTAATAACCTACAATAAAATTCCTCAGAACTGAGAATTCTAAAATCTTTCTTCTATAACACCTTACACTCAAAATGTAATCTTATTGCATTCTCGGGAAAATGTTTTTAAATATTCCCGTCTTTCTGGTATGATAAAATTTCTTCAAAAGGTGCAAACATGATATGTCTTATAACGCAGGCACTGTATAACAGAGCAAATCTCACAATATGAAGGCTTGGATACAGTATCATGAAAAGTGCTCAGTGAATATATATATATAAGAATGTTTCTAGCCACACACACGAACCACTTGCGTGATAACACAGACAAGTAGCATATAAAGNGCAAATCTCACAATATGAAGGCTTGGATACAGTATCATGAAAAGTGCTCAGTGAATATATATATATATAAGAATGTTTCTAGCCACACACACGAACCACTTGCGTGATAACACAGACAAGTAGCATATAAAGCCCTCATTCAAGACGTTGTTTGGGCAGCACAAAGTTAGATTTTTGTCTGTTACTTCGCTTTAAAAGTGATCCAGGCGTTCCTATTCCTCTAAGATGACGCCGTACACTATTCCGTCAAACGGATGAGTTCACGACAGATTTCGGTGTACGTCTCCGTAATTCCGGTTGACACATGCGCTGTATTGTGGAAGAGACTGGTGATACCACAACCGTTGCACACTGGGGCAAACGGCAACAAAACAAGGCAGAAAATAGAAACTGGCGATTCTGAGTGGAGGGGAATGTGAACCAACCTGCTGTAAGAAGTCGCACTTTTTGGACNTTTTTGGACTTCCGGCTGCCTGGCAGAGCCCTCAGTTCATGCGCAAGTCTGCTGGCGTGTACACGGGCGTCACAGCAGTTGAAATATATTTGACTTCCTTCGCTAAGTTGACCATTATCTGTGGTTTCCGTTCGCCATGATATATCACCACAATTTCGCTTTTAGAGTCGGGTGAAAATAATCGACGATGCCAGCCTTACGTCCAGATTACGTGGAATAGTGATTTAAGCCGTACCTATTCATCAGTGCATGTAAAGTAGGATTAAATTACTGTTTNAAGAAGTCGCACTTTTTGGACGATGCCAGCCTTATGTCCAGATTACGTGGAATAGTGATTTAAGCCGTACCTATTCATCAGTGCATGTAAAGTAGGATTAAATTACTGTTTTCCCATAATTGGTGTAGAGATTTTTTGTATGTGTTCTTTGCTCAAAACATCCGCCATGGCCTCGGTGACATAATATTCATTCTTCGACTTGAATGGTCTGGCTCAATGATACTTGGAAAATGTGTCTATTATGGTCAAAATGAGATGGTGTCCTTTATTCGCACGGGCAAAGTCCTGCATTTCGTTGAGGTCAGATTGGAAAGTAACATCCAGCCCTTTCCTGACATGATATCTCCGAGGATAATTACTTCTGGCCCTNCAAAGTCCTGCATTTCGTTGAGGTCAGATTGGAAAGTAACATCCAGCCCTTTCCTGACATGATATCTCCGAGGATAATTACTTCTGGCCCTCTTGTTCAGTTCCCCAGAAATGGCATATTTCTTGATCTCACGATGTAGCTAGCTTCGACGAGTTATTCGATGATGGATATAAACTCGTTGATGTGACTGGTTACCTGCANAATCTCACGATGTAGCTAGCTTCGACGAGTTATTCGATGATGGATATAAACTCGTTGATGTGACTGGTTACCTGCAGTGCGAAAAGAGCAATAGCCTAGTCTATCAACGAGATCGTTCATATCGTCCCAAAACAAGTAGTCTATCTTGTGTTTGACGTCGATCTTCTGCAGCTGACCCGATCCAATAACTTCGACCAATCGTGGGAAAAGTCCCACGATAATACCGAATTTCGCATGTTTCGTGTCCTTTAATCGCCACTTTAAGGGCTTATTGTTTGCGTAATGAGCACGACTAAACAGTAGCAGATTGCGGTACTTGTGCAAATCCGATTCGGTATAATGTCCAGACTCCTACCAAACAAAAGTTCGCAAAGACCATGTGTCATTTTCCTCTTGCGCTTGCCGATCTGCATCACATATCCTGGAAGAATTATCACTTCCTAGTTTCCAAGACACAATTTTACATCGCGGTGTTGTCTAGCCGTTCCGATCGGAGTAGGAAGCGGTGTAGTGCCCGACCAGGGTGTCCACCTCGTGTCCGCGCACTCTCCTGCTCGTTTCCATTCCCGTGCATGCAGCAAATAGTTCCAGGGAAGATCATCTTCGTCACTAGTGATGTTCCCTTCTGATTCGGGCATTCTGGAATAATTTTCCATTTACATGTCTTGGTCAGTCATTCCACCTTGATTTCGTGTTTGATATCCTGCCGAGGCAAAGCTTCCNAATTTTCCATTTACATGTCTTGGTCAGTCATTCCACCTTGATTTCGTGTTTGATATCCTGCCGAGGCAAAGCTTCCTCCTAACTTTGTCTTCCATGTTCGTCGAGACAACTGATTGTCAGNCGTGTTTGATATCCTGCCGAGGCAAAGCTTCCTCCTAACTTTGTCTTCCATGTTCGTCGAGACAACTGATTGTCAGCTTTTAAGCCACTTCCTATAGATTCTGAGCCAGCTAGTAACTTTTGGCGAGTAGATATTTAGTGTGAACAGCTTCGATGGCCCACTGCAGCTCATTCGTCTCTTTCGAGTTGGGGAAAGTGGTTTTTTGATCTTTACCAGTCGGTCGATGCACGCATCCAGCACCTTATTGTTATGCCTCAGAACGTCGGTTATGGCAGCCAGTTTGAACGTTTACTTATTTTGAAGAGCCTTCAATACCTAAGGTCTATTTGCATTCGACATGTTGATCAGGTCTATTATATGTGCCTCAGTCCTACTACGTTCCGGTCAATGGCCACCAAATCTTCCACAAGTTAAAGTTTCACGCTTTCTATCTTTTGCCCAAGAAGAGACTGGCCCCTGCGAACAGTGGAGAGGCGACCTTCCGTGAACCCATCGACATCATCTGGACTATTGTGAACACAAGCGATCACCGAGGTCGATTAACTCTTCCTTTTGCTGCTTTATGTGGTAAAATCAAATGTGTCAATTTTTTTGGTAGCCAGCGGTGTGGATGTCTATGCGAGAGACTAGGAGGATCTCCATGCGATATAGTATGCTGCTAGAGAATTACATTTCGATATCGTGGAGTTTTTCGTTTGAAAAAATATAAGGCTTGTAATGAAAGTGGAAACTAATGTGTAATTATTATGCAAGCCCACAGATATATAACATAATTTTTACGAGCATATTGAAGATTTGCGTATATAATTAAGTTACTGAATAGTACGTAAAAAAACTATGTCATTGGTCATGATTGTATTGTAATATTCGAAGTTATTAACGCAGGTGTGAAACAGTTGCTGTTAACTTGTAAGTTTTTGTGTGTAAGAAGTGTGCATATAACATAAATTTGCACGTCAATCTCAGTAAAACTCGTTTGTTATCCGATGTGACTGAGGATGTTGTGTTTCCCTGATCAGATGGAGTGACGCAACATAACAACTCGCAAATATTCTTGGTTTAAAGTTCATATTTCCTATGACAGTCTCCAATATTCATGTGAAGATGACTGTATTATTAAATTTAACATACCTCGCTGCGGCGTCTATGGTTATTGCAAGTATAGTTAAGTCTATCAAGCTTCCAGCTTTCTGGCTGGTTTATGGTATATTTCCTTCTAACACGTTCAAGTTTTGGCAACTCACTTCTTTTTTGTCAAACGAATTCTTTTAGAAACACTGGAGTTTACTAACTTCAGAAATAATACCATTATCTTATATGTCAATATAACAAAGACACACAACATGTAGTAACGTGAGATTGGTGAACTGTTGTCTTTATACAGCTGCTGCCTAAATAAATCTGCACTGTAATGAATAACATAGTTTTATGATATGGTCATATGGACATAAGTGTGGTGTTAATGATGAGGTTTTCTGTAATTACCAGAGCTTCACCTGCCTTTCAATTTATGATAACGATTTTTATGACTAAGTTTATTCATTATTGGTACATGGATGACTGCCCTTGTATTAATTCGTGGAGAAAATGGGTTGTTGAAAGTTTTACTTTCGATTATGCGATGTTGTTAAGAATTTTACATAAAAATTGTACACTGTATTTAAGCAACCAATGTATTTTAATTATGTATGAGTGAGCAGGAGTGAGTGAGCATTAAATATCATATTAGATATTTAATGTGCAAGCATGGTGTTACTATGTTAAACCAGGACTCTAGGAATAATGTGAGCAGGATAGCAAGTATGAAGCTCAGACTTCAATAGTAGGGTCCGCTCAAAAACGTGCCAATGTTCTGGTTTGTTCTCACACATAATGCAGTCAGGTATTTAAGTGTTATTATTTTCCAATAAGCTGATTTAACACATACACTTTATATACTTGGCCTGCCATACTCTTTCCTGTATTTTAAAATAACGAAACGCATCTTTCAGGTCATAAAACTACCTCAAGTTTAAGATTGTATGTGGTTTGCTTGGTTGTTATTATATGTGAAGTATGATAAATAAACTGGTTGCTACATACAGTTGTGAACTATACGTAAAGTAAGTCGAGTACAGTGTATTTGGCCGGGAAATTTATGAATTTTCATCATAAATCCATATAAGACATGTGAAACTGTAACCAAATTAAATGTTTTAACACATTAATGCCAAGCCTTGAAATTTATACATGTAATGTGTGTGTTTAACTGTGAATAATGTACTTCAGTTATTTTAACTAAAATTATGTATATCTATAAATCGTAAATTTTTAATATATTATTTTAGAAGTAATGTTTTCATATTATTGTATGCATACATAAATACATATCAAATTCATGTTGCTAGCACACATGGTGGAAAGTATCAATTGTATAAGTGCAGTGGTTTGAAATTCATATGAATGTATATATGTTGTGATAAAGTAACTACATCAATATTTATGAGCTACGTGCTTATTATATGAACGAAATATTAAATGCACACTTCTGCACATCTACGATAGCACACAACTAAGGAACCACGCCTCAACCACGAAAAAAAGTAAATGGTGTTTGTACGGGCTGGAACGCACATGAAGTCATTTTGGTGCATTTGCATTTGACCACAAACAACCCAGCATTGACGCTGCAAGCACCGATCATCCGTTGTAGACACTGATGAGTAGCAGATGCAGCATTAACGCGAGGAACACTAGATGATATCAAGCAAGTGCACAGAGTGAAGAATAATGCCTGGAAGATGGCAACATAGTCGTTTTACGCAAATTATGGACATAGAAAGAATCATCGTAATAGTGCTGAATACCAAATGTTAGTCGTATTGNGTAGTCGTTTTACGCAAATTATGGACATAGAAAGAATCATCGTAATAGTGCTGAATACCAAATGTTAGTCGTATTGTCGTTTAGCCCACCACGTGAATCTTTCAAGCCATATTCTGCGATGCTGTTGAGAACAGAGAATGTGTTTTGGCTCCACTTAACCGAAGACCAGCCAAAGACGGACGAGGTCTATTGCCAGTCGACAGGATCGATGGATCGTGCGCCAGGCACTGAGGGATCCTATGGTGAACTGATCCACGATACTAGCCAGTGCCTTGTCTCCTGTGTACCCACGAACCTCTTGCCGTCACCTTGCGGAGGCGAATCAGTGGTCACAACGCCAATTATATATGTTGTTATTAACTCCGCAAAAGCGGTGGCTTCATTTGCAGTGGTGCCAGACTAGAGCAACGTGGAACGGCACGGATTGTCGATATGTGGTGTTTAGTGATGAATGCTACTTTGTTATTGGTTCTGAGGATAATCGCTGCTGTGTGTGGAGATCTCCTGTAAAGAAAACAATCTCAATGTCATTATCAAGCGGCACACTTCACTCATGGCAGACATAATAATACGGGGAGCCATAGACTACGATATCCGAGCACCTCTCGTTATGTTATGCGTAACAATAAAAGTTCAGTGATATGTGAATAATGTCCTATGGACCTGCCCCCTCCCCCAATCTCTCTCTCACATTAGCATATCTTCCACCTCGTAGGCTTTCAGTATTTTTAATATTTAGGCAGGGACGTGTCCAGATGATGGAAAGGGGTGTTAAACGGGACATGACCACCCTATAAACCGTCATGTTGACATGGAACTGTCAAGTGAAATTTTTGAACTGATGTGAAATAACCACATAAGTGTCGAATAAAGTAATTTTATTTAATAAATTAAAAATTATTTTTAATCAATTAATTTTAATCAGACAGTGTTCTCTTTCCCATGCCATGACTCAAAGTATTGATCTGCGACTGCAGAATGAGGTAGTGACCCCATCCCCGTCAAAACAATTTTAAAAATGTTCAACAACATAAATTAATAAAGATATTTTAAGAACAGTTTTCTGACATTTTCCGAGAAGATGAATTAACTGTCGGCGCGCACCGGGACATTTGTAAAACTATCACAATATAATTTTCTTGTCCACGCAGTTTATGTACTTATTTATTATAATTGCGAAATAGTTTTTAAATAAACAATACTTAGAACAGAGCAGGTATTCGTAAGCGTGAGGCTTATTTACGTCTGCACTGTTCTTCCTGCTGGAATCACCTGCTACAACTTGCCGGAAAATCATCTACATGATGNAGGCTTATTTACGTCTGCACTGTTCTTCCTGCTGGAATCACCTGCTACAACTTGCCGGAAAATCATCTACATGATGACGACTTATTTGTTTCTTTAAAAGTGAACCGAGAATAGAACTTCAAGTAATTGTGGCGTCCAGATGTAAAACTCGTTGATTCCATTGCAAATGATTTCGTGATAAATTTAAAAATTAAATTCTTTGAGTCAGAGGGCACCTAGACCAAATTTTTTTTCGAATATTATCATAAAAGTCACCAAACTATAATTGTAACATGGAAATGAAAAATCACTCACAATATTAACAAAGTTATTTGAGAAATAATTTTGGAATGAGAACATTCTGCTGCCAAACTATGGAACAATGAAATTTTGCAAAAGTTTGGTGTTTCTTATGATAATATTGCAGTAATATATATGTTTAAGCATCATAATATATTATATTTTGGAAAATAATTATTTTCAAATCATACGGAGTCCTCTTTACACTTGAAAATTGTGTTGTGGCAGGCCAGATGTCCGACTGCCACACACCGAGGTCCCAGGAATGCGTGTAGAATTCACAGACGTGCATGTCTACCCCCTGGTTGGTCACATGGGGACCAAGATGAAAAATGGTTACTCACTCTATTTGCATTTGGTGAGACCCGTGTTCTTATTTAAATCCAGTTAATATGGTTTTATTTGCACATTGATTCTTAAACCATTAAAGGGAGAAAACTGGGAATGATCCCATTTAATGATAAGACTTTGTATAGTCTGTTATATTTTTCTTCACACGTTTCGAACCAAACCTGTGAGAAACACCCTATGTACACCGTGTTATGTTGCATTCTTAAATATGTCATTTATCACTAGTGTGTTATTCATGTGAAATCAATAAAAATTAATATTTTTGTTAAATTTTCATTTTACTAATATTTTATCTTTAAAATGCAATATTTAATTTCTAACTAAGATGAATAAAGGCAGAAATGAAAGAGACGTTGGTAATACCTATTATGAAATAGTTCTTATGCAAATAATTTCACTTTAAGTGCGCACGTATGCGGTAAGTTTGGCACTGATATAAATTTGTAATCTCGGTTTGCATAATGCGGATGATCATTCTGGAAGTAACTGTTTAGCAGGTCTTCAGAAAAGTTTGAAGTAACGATGAATGTGCATTCTACGAAATTATACGGAAATTAACGATATAAGCGTATGCGCTTAATGAGGGGTGGTGTATATATATTCAGGAAACAGTAAAATGTGCAGGAAAGTTCCCACATTTGTGTATCAACGACGCTTAACAATCCTTTATCTGCAACTTGATGTGTGGTGTGAATTCTATACAGTATTAAGGTTAAAACTTCCATAAAAGTTTCGGAAGTTTACTGGAATATGTTTACAGTTACACGCAGTTGTATGCAAAATACACATGAAATTTAAATTCAGCCGGTGTTGTACGCTGCCTGGCATAATGAACAATGCTCTTCCTGTGGGAGACTAAATAGAAAATTTTCCTACTCTTTCGCTTTATAACGGTCTTGAATCACTATTATCAATCACAACGCATAAATGACATTAGTCGAGATAAGTGAGCAAGTTCTGTGTCTGCTTCAATACTTTACCATTTTAAATATTCCTTGTTTCCAACACCTAAAACAATAGAGGTATGTGGTACCGAATGAGTTAACAAAATCCACGGCCATCTATTTCCGCTGTCCCTGATATTCCTTAGCCATGGGTGCTCGTATAAGATCATTGTCAACCAGATCTTAGGAACTACTTAAATATACGTAATAATAGATAAAAATGATTTTGGGATATTTAAGATCAGAAAATGTGTTACGGGTTAATCGCGGTCCAATTTCCGGTAGTAAAACGTAGTTATTCTAAACCATGGTTTACCAGATATCCTCAGGAGGTTGAGTATAACCAATTGCAATACGAGATCTCCTGAAGAAGTTTAGAATTTGGGATGGTTTTTGCACTTGGTATATTCTTAAAATAGGTTCTGATACATAGAGGCTCAAAAAGGTTCACTTAATAGTTTATAATTAATCTACTCATATTTTATTTGTAAAGTTATTTTTGGCATTTTTTTTACTGGTGTTGTTTGACATATTATTTTTTTTAGACAGGCAATAATAAATGGTTTCAGGTGTTAAAAAAAATATTTTTTGGCAGTTAGGATGCAGGCGTAAGAGTTGTCTCCTGATAAAATCAACGAGCTGCGTATTTTGTGATTCAGATACACTAATATGAACAGTTGAAACATTCATAGGCTCCAAAAGTAGTGCCTCCGGTAAATAGTTTACACACAGGTGAGATCATTGGGAAATAATCCTCCCAGTGTACGTTACACCCAAATATTCACTGTTTCTGGATGGGTAAAGTTTCAAATATTTCTCTCTTTTTACCTTCACCAGTTTTTATTTTACATGACTCCCTTTTTCAGAAAATTTTACCCAAAGTACAATGGACAGCATGAAGATATTTTAATTAGCTATACGTCAACTATCTGAAATATTTGATGGCTAGTTATTACCAAGAGGAACTAAAAATTACTATTTGCGTCCAATAACAGTCGCCGACATGCGTCTGGGCACAAGTTTTACCATCTCACGGTCTCTAGTAGTCTGTAACCCGTTACGGACCGGTCTGTAACTGAGCGACAACGGAACGGCCCGGCAACGTATGTACCGTCTCACAAACATCTATTCTTCAGACTTCGGTAAGAGCATTTAAGACTCACCACCTGATGTTTGCGGTACAGCTGATAACATGACCAGCACTGAGCACGTATGCTTTCCCCCTTGCTATGTTTATCTTGGTTTGCTCTTTTTGAGACTTGCTCATATAACTGTGGGCCACACCACAGGGCACTGGTGGTGACAGCAATAATAGTTAAACAATACAATGGCCCGAGGAAGCGCAACAGTTCAATTGTTAGAAACGTAAATATGTTAACCGTTTACCAATTTTTTTTTATGTCACCACTGTCAAAACATTGGATTGGCGTCCCAAATGTAGGCAACCACGCACAAAAGTTTCCACGAATTCACTTAATGAACTTTATTTGCATACAACAAAAATTAAATACATTATAGGATTTTTAACTGTAATTTCTATTTAAGAATATTTCTGAAAGTTTCTTTCTATATAACATTTGATATGCATATATAAATAATATTTCCTATTGTTCTATGGTAACAAAAACATTTATGGTAAATTTTGATAAAATGTATTTTTCACCTCATATATATTTGTAAATTATTGTTTTTAGTTTGTATCCAATACAATATATCCAAAAAGGTAAAAAAAATTATATTTAACGTATCCTAGTAAAAAAAATTACTCCATACGGTTCTATGTAAATACAATTTTGCATGTTATTAATAGTTAACCCTTTCGAGTGACATAATCAATTTTTCGATTATTCAAAGTTGAAAACACATTGCATTGACTTATTTAATTATTTTTCCGGCGAACGCATACATACAGTCCGTTGGTTTCTGTTTGGTGTTTTCTTCCGTTTTTGTGTATATATTGTCTATGTATAACGGAAGGATACTTAATGAATGGGTATACATAAGTACAACAAAATATAAAGCTTCAATAAAATTTAACAGATTATAAATATTGTTGCTCTCCGGAGAAATGTTATTCACGCTATTTGAAAAAAACGTTAAATTCTGGAGGGTATTTAAATTTTTAACTGCTCAGTATACTTTGTGCAAACCGTCAATTTTTCGTTAAATTGTGTATATTTGCAGACCAGGTTTTTGAAAGGTTATTTCAGAATCGCTTCGTTAAAGCAAACAGCCTTAAAATAGTGGTTCACGTATAGGAAAACGGCATACCCTTTCGCCCGAGGCCGTTTCATAAGATAAAACTGGAATTTCTATATCAAAGGTGCTGTCCTGAAACGTTATTTCAGCGGAAGCCAGTATCATGTCAGGCATTGTTATATAATTTCATGCTGCTTATTTCTCCTGAACGAGCACGAGTAATATAGTATACAACACAGAGGACTTAAGTCTACGGCTCAGAGTACTTAAGAAAACCAATTTGAAAACTCTGCATCCAAGACGAACTCTATCTGAACACGACAGAAAATTGCGTCACTGACCAGCAAAATGCTGGATCGCCCTTCGCCAATCAGAGCCTTGTACTCTACTTGCCAGCCGACACCTCAACCAATAAGAAGTATTTTGTATCATGAGATATTCAAATACTTGTAGATGCCACGCACGTTACAAGTGCCTCGCGCAGCCAATCAGAGAGAGGGTACGTTATATCAGAGGAACCACCACGTCATTACGTTTCTGTGGATTTATTATATTTGTCAGCAGCGTGTGGAGAAGTGTTGCAAGTAAAGTTGGTTTTATTCTGTGCTTCGCCTTATCGTTAGTTAGTTTACACATCGGTCACTTAAAAGTAGTATTGCAATTGACGTCACAACATATGTGTGATGTGTGCCTCGTCGCCCTCTCGTGAGAGGCCGCAGTGCATTCAGGTTCTCTCAGCTCCGCTATGGTAATGGTTCCTGCTACGTGAGCTGGGTGTGTACAGCGATGAGCAAGCACGAACTTACCTTGCAACACATAACCGCAAACCACTGATATCTGTGTCTACGAGTTCCATCTATGTTAATATTGTGATAAATAAATAGCATCCTTTTGCAATATTAAAAATGTTTATATAAATTGTGGAAATGTTTTAGTGGATATCATTGTTTTTAGTAACGGTAAAATAAATCTGAAATTCGTAGAGGACATAACATTTCGGGAAACGTTTATTGCACTTTAGTAGGAAGCATATGAATTTTGCTAAAATTTAAGTAATGAAAGAAACATGTTTTCATTATATTATATGAATAGCAGTTCTGTTGAAAACAGTTTGAGTATTTGAATATTTTTGGATATGTTTAACTGTTCACAGGATTCGTTATTAAGCAAAATGTACTGGGGAATCGTAAACAATCACATGGTGACCGTAATGGATTTTTCACTTGGTTAAACGAAAATAGGTGTCACAGACCAAGTATGACAGCGAAGTGTGTTAACCGCGTTACGACTGGACGAGCCTTCCATTCTGGAACCCACAGGCTCGTACCCTTTTGATTACAACCGACATGGTTTGAGTTGACCCTCAGGAGACTGTTGGGATATTTATAGACTGCTGGGATTCTCAAAACATCGCTCTCGTCTACACTCATGACGTGCCCCCGCTGGCTACAAAGACTCAATTTTGATTTTTTTCTGAGAAAATTCACAATAAAAATTTCTACAGATTTGATATCAGAGTCGCCCTTAGTCAAGAATTAGCAGAACAAGAATACGCAAACAACGGCGCCATTGAATTCGAGGGGCCTAGCAGCCTTTCAATTTATACGGCTGTGGAAAATTTAACGGTACAGCGAACAACCTTCCCATATCAAACTCCACAATGGTTACAAGCCATAAGTTCTCGAAGACACTTTACGCCGATAAGGCAATGTATATCGAGCCTGTGGCCAAACGATGCCTGTTTATTGCCACATTTATCCCGCTGAACGACACCAAACACAAGCTTTGTAACCTTAAATGAAAAAGTATAATTAACAGCAAATGAATTATCAGAAAGAAACCTCTAATAGAAACTTAATTAAAAAATAAATAATTAAATAAACCTTAAAAAACATGCCTCAAATAAACAATCTCGAACATCAATAATCAAAAATCATAACTTAAAAAATGTAACTAAAATATCATATTTCATAAAATAAACTCAAGTAACATACATCAAAAGTCAAAACCTAACAATAAATACCTTGAAAACCACACATAAAATATATTTACCCTATCCGTACCTCAAAAATACTACTTACAAAACCATACCTAAATTAGCATACATAAATAACTATACTTCGAAAAACATACCACAAAACCAACGCTGTTTGCCATGCGAGCAAGTCTTCCTGTGGTACTTTTTATCTCTACCTCAGACATTCATTACATCTCAAACCATTCCTCGTATCTTCCTTTACGGTACTCCAGTAAACGCTACTTAGGTTAACCCAAAATTTGCACTGTAACATTAATCCAACTCCTGTTGTATACTTTCATTAAATAAATACTTTTGTTTGCTGACAAATAAGGTTTTTTCGCTTATTTTTAGGTGGAGTGCATTTCTTTAAGAGTAAATAAAGGAATGCTCATCAAGCCTGAACGCTTGAAAATTTCCGTGTTTGACTTTGTATAGTAATACGAATAAACCAGGAATGCAACTGTTGTGTTTCTAATACTTTGTAAGAAATAGTTCTCATGCAACATATTATTACTCTGCGTGCGCAAGGATCGTGCTGCATTGTCCCATTGGCGTTAATTTCTAGACCAGGTTAAACTTTGTTTGCAGGAGACAGAGGGATATCTTTGAAGCAGAATTTATGCAAGGCGTCTTCCAATCACATACACGTGTTAAATAGGGAATTATGGAAGAGTCCAGTATATCCTGAACTTTCTCATACGGTATATGCGTTTTGTACGTCTGTAGGTGGTACGTCTGTTGCGCGGTGCTGCTATGGACACGGCTGTAAGAAGTGTACACATTCGTTTTCTCGTCTTCGTCACAATACAAGAAGGCAATCTGCTTGATGGTATACGATTCCAACGCGGGAAAACATTGGACCTTGCAAAACATTTTTTTTTTCAACAGATGTTATTTTGTTATATAAAAAAATTTACTTTCCCAAGCACACAGCCAAGTTTCAAAACTTCTTACATAGTAATTAAAAATTCCATCTAGTTCCATACACATTGGTCACCTGTGTTCTGGGTTAGTTTGCATGCCGGGTAGTGCTTGCCCGTAAATTTCTTGAAGGGGAGAATTTTTTACGGGTAGAGCTAGCGAGTAGATAACTTGCATGAGGACGTCGTCTTCTACCGGCAGGGCATCTACTACGCGGAGAGAATCTTAAACGTGGACGGGGGGTCGTCTTCAACGGGGACGTTGTCTTCTTGTGCGCAAAGACGTCACGAGGGCTGCTCGGCAGCCTTGCACCAAACCCTGCGATGCTGCGTGTCGGGAACCGAG
This sequence comes from Clitarchus hookeri, assembly GCA_002778355.1. NCBI lineage: Eukaryota > Metazoa > Arthropoda > Insecta > Phasmatodea > Phasmatidae > Clitarchus > Clitarchus hookeri. Next base: position 22,225 of record NQII01008484.1, on the reverse strand, counting down.
GTGGTGCAGCCCTCGAAACACTCCTTGCACGGAAGACAGTCTCGTATGTCTTAGTCTGACTGAAGGTTCGCCGTTAAATACATGAATACGATAGAAATTTCGTAATCTGAGTAGACCAGGAGAAATTCATTTGGCAGGTATGGTAACTCGTTCCGGTTGTTCAAGGCCCAAATGCCAAAATCGCCGAAATAATTTTATCTAGTAAGCCAACTAACTGAAGAACAAGATAACATTGTCTCTTCAAACTACAACTAATAGTTTGAATTCCACTATTTTAAACCAGATATGTACCATAATAAGCTTTGTTGGATGACATTTAATACATAAAATCTGCCGGTGTATATTATGTTTTAAATCAAAGAATGTTGAGTAAAGAATCAAATTTTATGTCAAGTAAGATAAAAAAATTGTGATTAGTAGTTCAGGCAGTATTAATTTAATGTACCTACTATAATTTTAAATTAATAAAATTATATATCTTTGCAGATAAAAAACATTTTCGGTTGAACATTACAGTAACTCAGATTGGGTAGCATTTCTAAGCATGGGTTAGGACTACAAGAAATTAAGTGTTTTTATTCGAGAGGCACGAACAGAAATTTTACGGTATTGTCATCTCCTATTTCTACATTAAATTCTGCACTCCAGCTTTCTGAAGGCGGCATGCGGCATCTTACCACATAAGGGAAAGATGATGAAGAATATGTGTACTATTTGTGCCAAATAGTTCCAATTTTTTTTTTGTGTTTAATGAATTTGTGTAAAAAGAAAATTATTCAGTAGATTTTAGTAAAATAGAAAATAGAATTAGGGAATATATTTGAAAGCAAACCGCTCGAATATTAAAGATTATAGAGGTAAATTTTTGAGATTGTTAAAAATTAATTTCGCTGGTTCCCCTTATTAAAGTACGCTAAATGTGGTGTTTATATTGTATAATCATTCATCACAGAAAGGTATAATAATTTATGTGGTTCACTGAATGTGTATTTTCAGAAAACTTAAGAATGTGTTGTTATATTGTGATACCACATTTGTTTATTAGATATACATATGACAGAGTGTGTGGGAATTCTTTTAGAAAGTGTTTTCTACTGTGTTATTCGTTGTTGAATAACATTTAATTATAAACACGTGTGCCCATTTTATTACATTTTGAGTGTGAACTGTGATTATTTTAAAAGGTGTATTTTGTAACATATGAAATAGTTATTCTACCTGATAGATAACAAGCGACAAATTAAATTTAATGACACCTGTACGCCTATATTGATATTGCGATTAACAAATATATTTTGATACATTCGCTTGATGTACATCTCGCCAGGGAAAAATTATTTCCAAACATGAATGTGAACATAATTATTAGAAACACTTTCAATATTACAGTATAATGTCCATACATTTTTTTCTAAAATATATTACAAAACAATATGAACAAAATATGTTCACAAATGTTGGCAGTAATAGGCTTTGTCCTTCACGAGGTCTAGCTATATGTTGAGTAGCAAATTTCCCTTTAATACACATGCCCGATACGCATCAGTTCAATAATTACATTTTTTCTCGTTTGATTTAGAGTCAGAGAAATTATAAACTTTTAAATAATATAAGTGAGAAATCTATAAACTTCTTGTTGAGAATTTATTTAGTTTTGTGGGTTTTTGTCCAATCTTTCAAATGTACAGTAAAATCTGAGGATACTGTACTATATCTTAAAGTATCTTTCCAATCCCTTGCTGATGCCCCTAATAGAGTTGAAATTAAACAATTGTGGTAAAGTAAAGGTTTTCCTTGAAAAGTGCTAAATGCATCACTTTGGTACTTTGTTCACAGTACATTAACTATTTACATTTGAAATTGCCATTGGAACATTTCCTAGAATATTTTAGATTAGTTGTGTTTGCAACTTGAATACACAGTTAAACTATAGATTGTCAAGCGGGGCTCTTATTATTTTTGGATATTAATGTTTTAAATTGGAAACACAGATTTTTTATATTTTTTAATAAATAGGTATTTTGAACCGAGAAGTACAGCCATGTTTAATTGCTGCATTCTTGCCAGACGGTCAAAACTAATTTAAAAAACCTAGACAAACTTATTTCTGTAACAATTGGGCAAATCCAGAGGTGCAATCATTTATGTAAATTTCAGTAGTTTTGTAAAGCTTAATATTAACCGAGTTTCATAACCGAAATTTGAAAACAGTGGTTATAGTGTTAGTAAACATGCCGTAGACGTTTACCTTTGAGATAGTAGCTTAAATGTAAACTACTAACCCGCCAAACATTAAAACAAAAATTTTTATGAAAAATTTGAATACTTTTGTTAACGCTGTCCAATTATTTAATGTCAAAGATGTTATTTTAGTTTTCCACTGATTCGATATTAGAGTGCAACGTATGGTACACAAATATTGCAACATCTATTAGGTTACGAACTTAATAATTTAATAGTTGATTCAGCATTTTTGAACTGGGCATTGCACTCTAACTTCGACATGGTTTCTTTTGGTTTTGGTACCTTGGCACGTGCTTGACAAGCGTGCGCAATGCAGCCAATGCTACCACGCAGCCTTGCTACCAGATATTTGTACAACGTAAGGCAGTAAGTTAAGCCAGTTGATGCTATGCTTTCTACAAGGACATAACAATATTTTGAACGCATTTTCAAAATAATATTAACTACAAATAACAATGCCCATCTGCAGAGACATATGCTAACATCACGAAACTCTATTAAATATTGGAAACAGTTTTAACCACTTAATAAATCAAATTCATTGTCAGAGAACGCAAAATAATTAATGAATTTCACTAAAATAATTCTAAAAATATTTGGTTGATTAGCAGTTAACATTTAAATTGTTATCTTTTTGATCAGCTTCAACAGCGTATTTTGTAAAACTATAACCGCTGCATATAAATGTGAAAACCTCTGATTTGCATTGAAAATGAAACTTTCAAATCAGTGAAAATGTCATCACTTAGAATTCAGTGGAAAACAACTGATTGTTTCAATGTGATAATTGCATTCATTGATTAAGTGACAGTCAACAGATGGCAAGAAATTACATTTATATTTTTTTGAATTTAGCTGTGATATTACAAAAAAATATACTAATATCCGATAGTCGCTGTGTGTATTCTACAATTAAGTTTTTTTTTTTTATTAATGAAATGTCCAGAATTTTTACCCAGATCATCAAGCTAGGAAATCTTTTCCGTACCAATAGAGNTTTTTTTTTATTAATGAAATGTCCAGAATTTTTACCCAGATCATCAAGCTAGGAAATCTTTTCCGTACCAATAGAGATACCAAGAAAAAATTTACAATTACTGTGAAAAAGGTATGTAATTTCGTTCTTATGAATTTGAAAATAATTGGTAATTTTGAGACAGTTAAAATAAGTAGTACCTACGAATGTTCTCACCTCACGTCATTCAATGTATCTAAACCATTCAAACAGAATGCCATAATTATTACGTTAAAATGAAATTAAAGACGTAAAATCTGAATGAAAGAGTGGTTAAAAAATTCCGATTCTAGCGAACCTTGCGTCCTGGCAGGGACGTGGCAACGAGCTGGATTCCATCTTGGATAACATTTCATGGCATTTTCCCCCTTTTTTTCCAATTATATCTCTTTTTTCTCTCAAAATTGGCCATAATCTGTAGAATTTCACTAAAAAATTTCTTTATTTCCCTTGAAGCTGCCAAATTTCCAGTACAAAGGGGTTTCGCATAATACAGCTGGCCTTTGCATAATTTACCCCGATGACCCCATTATGTGTCTATGTGACTTCATTTTAGTTTAGATAAATGGAGGAAGGCTCCTAACATTTACACTCTATCATTCTATAGCAGCACCATAAATATTGTCTGAAGAATGTTCGAGTTTATTGCCCTGTCATGCAACTTCTCTCCTTCCTTCCAGGATCTCTCCCCCAGGACCGTTCTCTATTGCTGGCTATATCCTTAGGTGTTTTCTCATTTTACTTCCGGTCTCCTTTATGTTTTGCTAATGGGCTGTTCTAAACTCTATAGTTGCTCAAGTTATTATGGATAGTTTGATTGGTGTGTTAGGTGATATTGTTGATTGCTATGACTGAGTATTCTGTTGGGTTTATGATNTGCAACTTCTCTCCTTCCTTCCAGGATCTCTCCCCCAGGACCGTTCTCTATTGCTGGCTATATCCTTAGGTGTTTTCTCATTTTACTTCCGGTCTCCTTTATGTTTTGCTTATGGGCTGTTCTAAACTCTATAGTTGCTCAAGTTATTATGGATAGTTTGATTGGTGTGTTAGGTGATATTGTTGATTGCTATGACTGAGTATTCTGTTGGGTTTATGAGATTATATAGTTTGTTAGCCAGGTATCGTTCCGTATTGATAATTTGACAGATGGTAAGGACGTTCGTGTAATGGGTTGGTCTGGAAGGTAAAGTGGCTCGATACACTCGGCTTATGATGGATGAAGTGGTAGTTATGTTGTGTGGTATGGATTCCAGTATATCTGTCCGGTATTTTTAGATGTATGTCAAAGTGGCATGGATAGTATGTGTATATTGGTGAGTGCTGTAATGCTAAGGCATGGTTGAGTTAAAGTGGCTAATATGGGTGGTCAGTGTATTGGCCTGGTGTCACATGGTAAGGAGAAGAGTTTATTGAGTAGCTGTGTTTAAAATTGCTCTGTATGGGAGGTACATTTTNCCTGGTGTCACATGGTAAGGAGAAGAGTTTATTGAGTAGCTGTGTTTAAAATTGCTCTGTATGGGAGGTACATTTTTTTTTATTATTGGGTGCTATCGTGACTGGTATATTATGTATAGCATCGATTGGCATAGTAGATGTAATGGTGTGTAGGTTATGGGTTGGCCTGACCTGTGTGGTTGCTTAGTACACTTGAGTTACGGTGTATTATATAGTTGGTGTGTTGGTTGGTATTGTAGTTACGTAATGCCTGAGTTTTTNTAGTACACTTGAGTTACGGTGTATTATATAGTTGGTGTGTTGGTTGGTATTGTAGTTACGTAATGCCTGAGTTTTTATTGGTTTTTAGAAGATGGGATGTTATGTGGCCTCGTATCAGTTGCTTGATTGAAGATAGGAACGATTGTGGGATGGACTGGCCTAGAATTTATAGTTGCTTGGTACACTTGAGTTATTTTAGGAGTAATTTATGGTGTGTTAGGCAATATGGATGATTATAATTTGTACATTTTTCAAGTGTTATAGAAGATGTTATAACCGTTTTAGTATGTTGGAAAGTCTGGTATCAGTTAAGTTCAGTGGACAGTTGGTAGGAATGATTTTCGAACGGGATGGACGTTTAGGTGTGGTTGCTCAGTAGATGTTTTGGTGTATGACTTTCTCTTATACACTATTAGATTTTAATTATTAATGTGTTTGCTTAGACCTGTCAAAAGTGTATTTGTATGGCCGAGTTATTCCTTGGTTTATAGAGAATAGTTCAGTTGGTTTTATTGTCTGAGATATTCTTAGGTTGCAGTAGGTTGTATGTCTAGTCTGTATGTCATGAGGCATGTAGGTATAGGTTTGGTTAGTGTGAGAAATTTTTAGTAGGATTGCTATGGGTCAGTAATGACTTTTCTAGAATTTAGTGTGTTATGTGATGTTGGATTACGTAAAATTTTCTCTGGAACTTATTAAGTAATTACGTTAGAGTATTGTTAAGTGAATATGCAAATGTTTTTAAATTTTTTAACGGATAGTTAGGTACAATGTAATTCTTCAACTACTATGCACAATGGGCNTGTAATTCTTCAACTGCTATGCACAATGGGAAAATACGTACATAAGGGAAAACAATTAAGTTATATATGAGGCAAAGACCTTTGTACATGTGAAAAAATGTAAGCATCTCACAAATGGTTAACACCTACAAAAATGGTGACATACAGTGAGCATGCCTGGTGACTTAGATATAATGTTTCGTATATGGAGGTTAAAAACAAATGCAGTCATCAGAAGACAAAACATATAGGCTTTCGAAAGTGGGGAGTAATCAGCTGTCGTATAAATGAGTTCTTATATTATGTCCAGGTTAGGTTTACTTCTGTTATAACAGTATAGCTTATGTTATGTTATTACGTGTTAGGTAAAATTAGGTTGAGTTATGATAAATTGAGTTATTTTAGATAGATTAAGTTAGGCGAAATTATTTTACGTTAGGCTAGGGAAGATTATGTGAAGTTAGTTGAAGTTTAGCAAAGTTAGGTAAATTTAGGTTTAGTTAAGATAAGTGTTTTTTAGATTATGTGAGTAGGTTTACGTTAGGTTAATATTGATAGCAATTTTTCTAAGTCCTATATATAGTTGTTATTTCATACATTTGGTGAAAGATTTTCAATTTCCTACACCAACAGAAAATATGTTACCGTTGCTACACAACATGAAACATTTTGTAAGTCAAACTAAGATAGCAGGGTGGAGAAAAGTCAAGTAAGGTGGAATGCAAGAGCACATTAATGTAGACTTTAAACTATAGAGCATGAGAAATAGAATCCCAGATTATAGACATCAGAATGAAAAATAGAGCACGAGAAAAATTAAATAAAAAATGCTGGTTTGAAGAGAGTGGATAACAAGCGATAGAATGAGTATTTATCCGGTGAATGAAGTTTTAATGCGAGAGCATGAAAAAATATTTATTGATAATAGAACATGATGTCAAAATGATGACATCAGGTCGGAATGATAAATCATGATGTCAAGATGGCAGAGTGGAATAAAAACGACTAAAGTGGAATGGCAGATCATAAAAACATAAGGATTTAATGATAGAGCATGTTATAATAAATCTAAGATGGCAGGGTAGGGAGATGGCGACTAATGTCTAACTAAGGTTAGCAATTAGGAAACAATATGTGGACAATACTCTAGAGCAGAGTGCGGACACGATGGAAGCCGGATGCAAGATGGATAACAATATGGTGGACAAGATTGCATACAAAATGCCGGACAACATGGTGGACAATATGGCGCCCGGAAACAAGATGACGGTTGGTCGGTGCTCAAAACCCATCCTGAATCCTGGCCCATAATATAATAATTCCATCTACCTCTGTAAAGGCAATTCTGATGTATAGAATTATTTAATATTATCAGAAACCGCCTTTCTGATATAGTAATAATTATTTAAAAAGGTCTTTAGATTAAGGACAGAGAAGGCATACAATAAGCAAATTGAAAAACTCAAATTTCCGGCCATAAATATTAAAAAACAATATAAGTTAATAAAAAAACAAAATATTATTAATTATTTATTTTTTATTTAATATCAAGTCATTTTCACAAAATTTTTTCAATAGTATGATATTTTATTATTTTATTTCGTAATACAAAGCATTATTCTATACACACAGTTTTACACATTTATTTAAGAATAACATTTGAGAACACATTTACAGTAGACTACAGATCTTACATATCGCACAAAAATTACTATGTTAAGGGCTGCATAACAATTTTATTAATATTTATCAGTATCATGCCCTTTGTCAAAATATTGAACATTTTGCGCAATAAAANATTTTTTCAATAGTATGATATTTTATTATTTTATTTCGTAATACAAAGCATTATTCTATACACACAGTTTTACACACTTATTTAAGAATAAAATTTGAGAACACATTTACAGTAGACTACAGATCTTACATATCGCACAAAAATTACTATGTTAAGAGCTGCATAACAATTTTATTAATATTTATCAGTATCATGCCCTTTGTCAAAATATTGAACATTTTGCGCAATAAAANGGCTGCATAACAATTTTATTAATATTTATCAGTATCATGCCCTTTGTCAAAATATTGAACATTTTGCGCAATAAAATTGCCCTGCTTTGATTTTACTTAAGATGTTTCATTATGGATGTACACTTATTAATAAATTTATAAATAGTATTTATGAGGACACATCTTTAAATCACTTGAAAACTAACTACTGCAACCACATGCATATATAAATTAATTTGGAAATTTTATTGTAATATTTTAAATCAATAACAAGTCTGCCAGAAAATAAGGACTGGTAGTATTGATTATCTACTAGAGCAGCAATCAATGTTTAAAAATACACAGGATTGTGATGTCTAGTNATAAGGACTGGTAGTATTGATTATCTACTAGAGCAGCAATCAATGTTTAAAAATACACAGGATTGTGATGTCTAGTATACTGGAAATTTAATTTTCGATATTTTTAATGCCCAAAACATATTGAATTCAACAATAATAGTCCTGTCTGTATACTCATCAACACAAACAGCAATACAAAAGCNAATGCCCAAAACATATTGAATTCAACAATAATAGTCCTGTCTGTATACTCATCAACACAAACAGCAATACAAAAGCAAATCCTTTTGATGAAAATCACTTTATTTGTTAACATAACTTATGATTTCTTCATCCGATCTTAATATTTTTTAAAAGCATAGTGTCAGTCATCGAACAGTCTCCTTGATATATCTGCAATTGTACAACTTTATTTATCAGCGGATCTCGCTTTTTCTATAAAGAATAGAAAATATGGCTTTAAAGAAAACAAAAGCCACAGTGAAGTCGTCTTCCAACAGCTGTTACTGCACAAAATTATCAGAACGTTCTAACACTCATACTGAATTTCAGCTGTGGTTAACCTAAACTAAGATTATAAAACTTTTCTCTAGAATTTTCGGTGCAGATATTTCTGAGTAATTTGCAAACACTTTAATAATTGTTGAGAAAAAAGATTTCTTGGATTATGAAAGGCATTATGATTTTGTGCAGTAATTGGTTATCGCATGGAACAAAACTCGGTGTGGGCACGGCTTGACTTAAACATCACAGCAACCAGATGTTTTGCCACGTCGAAAGGCAAAGATACAGTGATGTCTAAAAGTAGATGGTTTTTATTATAAACTCGCCGACTACTGACTAACAGTTACTCCACATCAGGCGGGGCCGCGGTGGTGATATGGTCAGACAACTAGTCTCCCACCCAGGTGAACTTAGCTCGATTCCCGGCGGGGTCGCTCTCGGATTTAAGTACGTGGGAATCGCGCCAGACCATAATTCTTGGAGACATGTTTTCTAGGGGATATCCCATTTTACCTGCCTTTTGCGATGCTCCATACTCACCTTTGTTCGCCCTCACCGTCTCTGGAGACCCCGATGTAAANCCATTTTACCTGCCTTTTGCGATGCTCCATACTCACCTTTGTTCGCCCTCACCGTCTCTGGAGACCCCGATGTAAAGATACGCCCAAACCCCTCTACAGCATTCTACGAAGTGTCCAATTAAATGTGAAAAAATATATAGTGACCGTCAATTATCACTGAATTACATAATGCTGTTGTTCTCAATTGTTAAGTGTTCCTATTTCCTTTCTTTTCTCTAAAGTATTTATCCTCATTCACTAAGNCCATTTTACCTGCCTTTTGCGATGCTCCATACTCACCTTTGTTCGCCCTCACCGTCTCTGGAGACCCCGATGTAAATATACGCCCAAACCCCTCTACAGCATTCTACGAAGTGTTAAATTAAATGTAAAAAAATATATAGTGACCGTCAATTATCACTGAATTACATAATGCTGTTGTTCTCAATTGTTAAGTGTTCCTATTTCCTTTCTTTTCTCTAAAGCATTTATCCTCATTCATAAGCTTTACATTAATCTCCAATCCTGCCTATATCTACTTTGCCTACTGCCTCCTTGGACATTCTTGCGGTCTTGGATTTTTTTCCCTCTCAATCTCCATTATTCAAATCTCATGTATATTTCCACAGATTCCTCTCTAAACTTGATAACTATAATATATATATTTTGGTGTAGATATATTTAAAACTTATTTTAGTCTATGTGGACATGATGCTATTAAGATTTCTAAGATGTAAAACGTATTACTTTCAATTAGGTATAAGATAAAAACCGATTTATCGTATTAATTTTTAAAATAAAAAAGATATGGTTGATCAAATGTGTAAGTATAAAATCGGGAAAGCACTACCTGTAAAATAAGAAATATATGTCAACCTTCTTAACAAGTTTGTTGAGTTAAAAAAATTAAATTTACTTCATGTCAGAATACTATAGACTTTTAAGTCCAGTGCCAGATCTTGTGTTTAAAGTATTGGTTGTCTAATAACGTGATATAATTAAAATTATGTTTAAACATTCTGCTTGTCTCAAACTGTCTCTCAAAATACATTTCCCTGTAAACAAAGTCCTGGATAGATAAGTTNGCTTGTCTCAAACTGTCTCTCAAAATACATTTCCCTGTAAACAAAGTCCTGGATAGATAAGTTCTCGTTAATAAATGTCTGGCAATCATGTAGCGACGTGATTCGCTATTGCTGGCTATGATGTTTATTTTGTGTTGGTTTAACTTAGTTTGTTAAATTTATGCAAAAATAAAAAATTATTTGTATTTGTATTTGAGTACTTAAAGATATTTCTCCCCAGCTTTTGGCAGAATTATAAAATAATCCACTGTGATTTTATAATCCACGAAAATCAATGTCCTAAAAAGTATTTATACAAATTATTGGTAATGTCGTTTTTAAATACAAAATATAACAATTTTTGTCTCATAGAAATAGCCGAAAATACATTGTTTTAATTTAAGTAGTCTTCAATAANAATACAAAATATAACAATTTTTGTCTCATAGAAATAGCCGAAAATACATTGTTTTAATTTAAGTAGTCTTCAATAAATTAGAGTGCCCACGTTTCATCTCACACAGCCAAGTAAAAACGAAGTAACAATACCAAGCGCTAGAAAAANCAATAAATTAGAGTGCCCACGTTTCATCTCACACAGCCAAGTAAAAACGAAGTAACAATACCAAGCGCTAGAAAAAGAAAGGCCAGAAGTGTATGGCAAAGTGACACAGGTGTAAAAGGGTAGGTGCGACTCAAGATTCTGGCCATCTTCTCGGAATCCTCAGTGTTGTCATGCCTCCATTTATTTACAAAGCCTCCTTCTACAAAACGCATCAAAACCCGTTCAGATGTGAAAGGAAGGGATTGTTGGGCGTCATGAACCAGTTAGCCGTGGATGTACGAAATTAGCAGTCGTCCACAATATGCAACAAGGGTTTCCCGTCCTTATATGATCTCAGGTTAGATGAGGTGCGTTTAGTAGTGAAAAGGGACATGATTCTACTTAAATTCCTGTAACTTGCAATCATATCTAGAACATCGTAATTGTCGTTTTTGGGAATAGTCTTCTCAAGACTTTCTGCATATCCTCTTTTTCGAAATAAACTGTCACTATGCTCTCCAGTACATCGCCAATTGACAGGAAGTGTGAAATATTTAGGTGTAATTCTTGAAACTCCTTAAAGTCCAGCATGGCAGGGTACAAATCAGTTTCAAATAGAATCATCGTTAGATTTATGGAGTACAAAGCATATACCACTAGGTTAAAAATAGTAGCAATAAGTATGATAATTCTCTGCACTAAAAAATGGGGCGTGTTTCAACTTCCTCCTTGAATAGCTAGAGGTACTCTATCTTATTAAATAGTATAACTACCTATATCTTCAATGTTAAAAGAGGAAACAAATTTCCATAATGCAGAAATAATTACTTACGTGATGAAATACAGTAACCACACAGGGTACGTAAGTGGCATAAGAAAGTTTAAGTACTTCTGTAGAAGCTTACTTTTCGGTAAAACAGAGGTGATGCAGAAACTTTCGTGATGACAGAGGCATCGTTTTGCCACGGGCTCAAAATATATTTCCTCACCGGCGTACAGTGTCTTCGAGAAATTGTGGTTTGTAACCAATACGGAGTTGGATTTGGGAATGTTGTTGGCTGTACCGTTAAATTTTTTCACAGCCGCATTAATTACAAGTCTACTAGACTCCTCGAAATCAATAAAGCCGTTTTTTACGTATTTTTTTTCTGCTAGATCTTGACCAGGTGACACTCTGATATCAAATCTGTGGCCATTTTTATGGCGAATTTTCTCAGGAATAACATAAAACTTTTCTATCTGCTCCTTGGCTATTAAATCGGTTTCAAAGATTTCATCTTTGAAAGGGTTGTAAGTAACTACATGTGTGTTTGTAGCCAGCGGGGACACGTCATGAGTGTAGACGAGAGCGATTTTAAGAATGTTTAGAATATCGCAGCAGTCACTAAATATCCCAACAGTCTCCTGAGGGTCACCTATAACAATGTCGGTTGTGATCAAAAAGAATCGAGCCTGGGTATTTCAGAATGGAAGTCTCGTCCAGTCGTAACGCGGTAAACACACTTAGCTGTCATACTTGGTAAAGATAATGTACACCACGCTACTCTCCGTGGTCTCTTATTTAGTGAAGTCTCTGTATCCAGCATTACTTGCGTTGGTGGAGAGGTGTTGTACAGCAACTGATGTCTGTAGGTTAATGTAGGCCTGTATTGTGTCAACTGTTGAATCATTCAACGTAACTCCTTCGTAAATGGCTAAGAAATTAAAATTTCTCATGAATTATATTTTTATATTTTTCCCACGCTTTCCATGTGTTCTTTCTTCAATGTAATCGAAGGGTAGATCGATGATGTTTTTGAACTTATGTTCACAGCGCAGTGTGCCATCTGTGCACATAGGATTAAGATAAGTAATTTGGAATTACAAANGTTTTTGAACTTATGTTCACAGCGCAGTGTGCCATCTGTGCACATAGGATTAAGATAAGTAATTTGGAATTACAAAAGCTGTCCTGGTTGGGCAGGCTATTCATTTTCTGTACGAAAATGTTATCCAACATTAAAGACTGTTTGAAAATGTTTATAGATTTGTGACACTTTTTTTCGTGTTACCCAGTGAAATATCCAACACNAACATTAAAGACTGTTTGAAAATGTTTATAGATTTGTGACACTTTTTTTCGTGTTACCCAGTGAAATATCCAACACTTTCACTATTTGACTATTTTCGATTTCAAATTCCATATTGCAGCATGACAATTCCTGTGAACAGTCAACAGATCAAAAACATATTCAAATACGAAATCTGTTTTCAAGACAACTGATATTCATATCATATAAAGGTAANAGTCAACAGATCAAAAACATATTCAAATACGAAATCTGTTTTCAAGACAACTGATATTCATATCATATAAAGGTAATATATTACTTTTATTATTTACGTACGAGCAAAACACTTTTCTTCCCTACGTACGTGGAATACATATGTTATATATGGGTTCCCTAATGGTTAAGTCCCCTATGAAATAATGAAATGTTTTAATGTCATATCAAAAAAAGATATCCACCTAAAACACTTCCACCAACTATATATAGACTTTTTCCTACCACAATACGATGTTAAAGATTTATCACAATGTTGACATAGATGGAACTTGTAGACACGAGATCGGTGGTTTTGGTTTTATAATGCGAGGTAAGCTGGTGCTAGCTCAGTGCTTTACATACCCATCCCTTGCAGCAGTAACCAGAAACAAGAGCCAATCCGAGAGAACCGGAATGCACTGCGGCCACTCACGAGAGGGCAACGAGGAAGCCATCACACAAGTGTTGTGACGTCAACTGCAATACTACGTTTAAGTGGCTGATGTCTAAACTATTTAACGATAAGGCAAAGCACATAGCAAAACAAAGATTTCCTTGCAACAGTTCACCACACACTGCTGACCGAGATAATAACTATACAGAAACTGAATGACGGTGTGGTTCCTTTGAGTTAGCGTATCCTCTATAATTGGCTGCGCAGGACTCTGGGAACGAGCGTTGCGTAAAAAAAATATTTGCTTTTTCATGCTGCCAAACATTTCATATTGGTTGAACTGTCGGCTGCGAGTAGATAAAAAGGCTCTTATTCACGAACGGCGATCCAGCATTTTGCTGGTCAGTGACGCAAATTTTCTGGCTTGTTCAGCTGGAGTTCGCGGTGAAAACCGCGTTTTAAAAATTTGTATTCTTAAATACCCTGTGTCGTAGACTTAAGTACCATGTGATGTAGACTTAAGTACTCTCTCCGTAGACTTAAGTACTCGCGCTTGAGAGGTTCTTATACTTCAGGAAAATAAGCTGCATGAAACTATATCTCGATGCGAGACATGACACTGGCTTCCGTTGAAATTACGATTTACGACAGCATCTTTGATTTATCAATTCAAGTTTTATCTTCTGAAACACCCCAGGGCGAATCATTATGTCGTTTTTCTTATCGTGAACGACCATTTTCAGGCTGTCTGCATTAACAGAACACATTAAAAATAAAATTTTAAAAGACATTGTCTGTAAATATACACAAGTTTTCAAATAAAATATTAACAGTATAATTTAAGTCTATTAAGCTTGCCATTTGAGCCTGTATGTTTCAGTAAAACCTATCCCAAGGAAGTACCTCGTTCATTAACTACCACACAATCGATTAAAATTCCGGAGATTTCGGATTGTAATGGGGTTTACTCAACCTCGTGAGAATAACTGGTAGGACTCGGTTAAGAATAACTTATTTTCTAAATCGATGGCTATGGTATTTGTTAAATCATTCGTTCACACATAATAACTCTACTGTTTGATGTGTTGCGAACGAGAAATATTCTTAGAAGTATAGTATTGAAACAGAAGCAGAACTTTCTTATATAACTGAAATATGACATATTTGCGTTGTGTATGATAATAGAAATTCAAGACAGTAATAAAGCAAAAGAGTAGGAAAATGTTCGATTCAGTCTCCCCCAGGAAGATTATTGCGCATTTAACAAGGCGGCGTACAACACCAGCCGTCGTTTTTATACAAAGTTGGGAACTTCCCTATGCATTTTACTGTTTCCTTAATATATACTAAAGATCGATATAATGATAGCATATAGTAAACCTTTACCATACCTGCTCTCTCTCTCTCTCTCTGTCTCTCTCTCTGTCTCTCTCTCTCTCTCTCTCTGAGCGTATACACGTGAATCGATCATTTACGAATAAGTTCGTAGAGTGTACATTATCGTTACTTCCAAATTTTCTGAAGCGCTGCTTTAGTTATACTTCCAGGATGATCATCCGCTTTATGCAAACAAAGATTAGAAATTTACATCAGAATGCCAACGCAACGCATTCGTGCGCCCTTAGTGTAATATTTTTTGCATGAGAACTATTTCGGAATATGCATTACCAACACATATATTATAACGTTGACGTTATTCATATTAGTAACAAATGAAACATTGTAATTTAAAGATAAAATATCATTAAAATATAATTTTAATACAAATAGGGGTTCTTAATGTTACAAAAATAACTTAAAATTTTTTGTATCCATATGCATTTTCAAGTAACGGAAACTCATTTAAATATTTAAATCCTGTTAAAATTATCAAACGAATATTTAAAAAAATTTTAAAATATAAATTCCTTTGTATTTTTTTATCAAGTCACATTCAAAAACATTCTTTGTAGTAATAATTAATTTACTTAAAATAGGTAAATGGTAATTCATAGGTTAAAAAATAAATTAACATTTTAAAACAAAATAAATTCAATGAAACCATATACAGTATTCAGTGAACAGGTTATGTCTTCAATATTTTTTTGAAAAAATATGTACTGAGCAGAATATTAGCAGAAAAGAAATGTTTTTAAATTTTTAGTAAAGTTTAACTTAAACCTTTTTTTAAAAGTTAACTTGGTCTTGTATTACTAAAATTTATTTAAATCTCCTGAGTGCGAATAACCTTTATTTAAGGAAATATATTTCCCAAAGATTTCAATTAACGTTAAAACAACAATTATGGCAATACAGTGATTTAAAATGACATTTATTTAGAGATGTGTTTTAGACTTTTCAATAAACTTACACATTACGTTATTTTAAAATATGTAACAATATGAAAACAAAACAAAAGGGAATTAAAAGAAATATATATCATGGTAGTGAAAAAATGTTAATTTAAGAGAGTAAATTTTTTAATTTTTCAAATAAAGAAAACGATCTAGTTTTGCAACAAACATGTTAATAAATTTAAAAACAATATTGTATTATTTATTTAAATGTATTATTTAAAACATATTATGTAAAGTGTTATTTCTGCATCCAATTCTAAAGATCGGGGAAAAAATTATTATTCACAAATATTAATAATTTTAATTATCTTAAAGAAATTATTAATCGAATAATTAACTTTATTATATGAATACAAATATACGAAGGAGGAGAGCTTCCATGAAATATATTTTACTACAACAAAATTAATTTTTTCAGATCTTGTTTAAATTTTCTTGTGTTCTCTGTATTTAATGTGAAGCAAGAAACAGCTCCTTATTTGCTATTATATATATATATTTAAATAATTACATAGTTTTTTTTTCTTTCAATAAATTGCTATTTTATTCCAAATGCGATTACTTAAATGAACTGTATGTCACGTAAGATTTTAAATTTTATCTTTGACAAACCTTGTATTTTAACAGTATTTTAATAATTCTTAATTGCTACCTTGCAAAAATTATAAAATAGTTTTTATATAAAAACCTAGTTACTAAAAATTTGTGAATTAATATTTCTAAATATTTAACAGTTGGTTATTAGTAATTTAAATCTATGAAATTTTTATATATTTTGGATTTCCAAATATTCCAAAAATTTTCTGTATACATATTGATTTTAAAATATGTGCAACTAGAAAATGGTAAGATACATTTTGTCAAAAACGGCAAGGAAAATAATCTAGTAAAACACAAATGAATTCCTAAATATAGGTTAATTTTTCAGTCATAGTTTAAAAATATATATATAATAAAAATGACATACGTACATAAAAATATATATATAAATTTTATCTATGCTAACAATTAGAAATTTTAGAAAATTTTTTTTTTGGTGTTATTTAAAATGTAAAAATTTGTACATTCTTTAAGTTTTCAATTATTTTGAATTCGGTATATTACAGGTTGGAATTACAAATACCAATATAAAAATTTTTGAATACGATATTGGTTTCGACCTTATTAATATTTTTTAGTAAATAGGTTTGAAGTTTAAATCTGAACTCTGTGATTTATTTTGAAAAATTTTAAAAAAATTAATGAATATAACTTTGAGTAAATTATTATTTGATCATAAAACTTTTTAGATTAAGTTTGGAATTCTTTTGTTAAAAATGTACTGGCATTTCCACTAAAACTTGTGAAACTCTTAGCATTTAATTTCACATACTTGTTAACATGAAATGTGAAACAAGAATGTTTTAGTGCTTGGCATATAACAATTATATAATTATGTTGTGTATGTCAACCAGAGCCCATTTAAATACAGACACAATGAAAACAATCTCATTGGTCTATAATTTTAAACAATATTTTATTATTGTCAAAGTTCAATTAAATGTGCCATTATAATAACGTTGATAAATGTGTATATATATAATCTGTAACAAAAAATTAGTTGTATGATCATTTGTTAGTCCTTATTCCAGTGAAGTTAAATGGTATTTCTTCTATTTGTAAGTAATTTTCATCCATACGTTTATTTCGTTGGAGGTCAACAAGTCAACCTAATATGTTATTAAATATATGTTTTTTTTCATTCAAATAATTTTAGAGCTAAATTAATTTTGAAGGAAGGAAATCCGATTGAATTACTCTTTCCCATTAACTCAAAATTTTTTTTAGCAAATTATTATATGAGTATATACCTTGGATGAGAAAGCGAGAATGGTAAAGTAATTTCCACTACCTTGATGCCACCATTCCTACATTTGCTCAGAAAAGAGTTAAATGCGTCAGAAAGTTCCCAACTTTGTATAGTAGCAACGCTAAAAAATCCATATTTTTAGCCTTATGTGCGATTTATTTTCATAATGTGCGCGGATTAGAAACATGAAATTATGTGATAGGACGCAGCATAGATTTTGAAGGGAAATGAAAATTTTAATGGTGGATTTAAATATAAACACATAAAATTCCATGGGATTGTAAACATCCAGTTAAGGTTTTTTTTTACCAAAAATTAAATAAAGGCCTCCGCATTAACCTACAACATCTTAGTTATGCTTACCAAATATTTTAGGTATATTTGTAATTTCAGTTGAACTGATGCATTATTTGCAGTAGGTTTAAGGTTTTTTCCAGTAACTATCTCAGGAACCGAAACTCTCTGTGAGCCAGCTTGTTCCGCTGCCAAGTGAACGATGAGCTAATGGAAGAGTCAAGAATTTGATATGTAAATACTCTAATGGCAGTGCATTAAATATAGTTTTGAATCTTGTGCGAAAACTTAATACGCAGCCTTCCATATGATGATCAATTGGCTATCTGCCTGGCAAAGATCCGAATAAAAATATAAAAATATAAATGCATTTACCCTATTTATACAGAAATAAAAACTGTGTGATACATTAGATTGGCTTTACAAATTGATCCATTAACTATGAGGAACGACGTCAAATGAGGCCCTAACTAATGGCGGTAACATGACGCAAGTGTGGGAGAAGTGGCAGAACTAAAAACCTACGGGTCAATCGCCACGTGTGCTGGGTTTCTCACAGACGAATATAAATGTGTGATCCCATCGGGACTCAAAACACGTCTCACTTAGTGAGAAGCAAGGGGTCCGAACATTACTCCTCTGTGGCTCTTAAATGTTTTTTTTTTTGCGTAATGTTGTAAGTAATGGCACTTCTTGATGGGAGAAAAAATATTGACACACAGTCAACAAAGTTAACCAAGAATAAAATTAATACTCTGGTATTTTGCTTTTCAGCCTCGCCAAATTCAACTACTAGAGATGAATGGAGTGAAAAAAATTTGGGCAGCTCTTAATCCGAGTTCTTGAGAGCCGTTGAGGAAACAGTTAGGGGAGTAAGGAGCAGCACCAAAATGCAAGGGCGGGGGAAACGGGAAATCACCGTGAAAACCAGCTGACCAGCGACATCGACCGTCCCGATTCCCACATGCCAAAATCCGGGAGCGACCTCGCAGCAAATCGAACCCGGTTCGCCTAACTGGAAGCCGAGCAATTTAACCACTACACAACCGCTGCCCCTTCAATTCGAAGAGAAATACCCCCTTCATATGCAGTGCAGATGAAACAGAATAGTAATGTGACTTAGAAGATAGTAAATCATGAGTAGGGTTTAAACACTGCCAATAATATTTACGAAATTTTTCATTAGTATTAATAAAACTTAAGCTAAATTAACCTATCCTATCTTCACATTACTTCACATAACGTATCTTAATTTAAAATTGCATTACCTTATTTAATCTAACATTACCTAAACTGAAATAACACATCCTATCGTCCGTTAACATAACAAATACTTTAAGTAACCTTACTTAANTCTAACATTACCTAAACTGAAATAACACATCCTATCGTCCGTTAACATAACAAATACTTTAAGTAACCTTACTTAACCTATTATTACATAACTTTAATTCATCTAACTTCTCTTAACTTAAACAGACTGCAGTTAAATTAACCTAACCTAACTGAACCAAACTTAACATAAACTGACATAACCTAACTTAAAGTAACCAAACATAACCTAGCATAACTTAACCTAACCAAACTTAACCTAACATAACTTAACCTAACCTAACTCTACCCAACTAAACATAACCTGACATAACCTAACATAACATTACCTGTCATAACCTTACATAACCTAACCTAACCGCAATATAATAGTCCATCTAAACACCTGATGAATACTAGACATCTCGAACAACCATCCTGTATCGTTTGCTGACGAATGCATTTGGTTATTAGGCCATTATCTACGATTTAATTTTTCCATAGTCAAAAGACTATAGGTCTCCATTNTGACGAATGCATTTGGTTATTAGGCCATTATCTACGATTTAATTTTTCCATAGTCAAAAGACTATAGGTCTCCATTGGTGTAGAACTTAACATTTTGTGAATTTCTTATATTATTTTTAATGGACAATGGTCTATCATGTCATACATATATAAAAATTGCTTTTTTCTATTCATGTTTGCCTTTTCACTTTGTGTATAGCAACCCATTTAAACAATTAAAAATATATTCACATATTCCTATATAGGCATAATATAATATAATACCTTACCAAGCCGCACATAACTTAAAACATTCCAAAATAATCATATCTATTTCACTTAATTCCAAAAGGGAAATACCTAAGCTAAGCAAACGTATACCTACATGCCTCATGACGTACCGACCAGACATACCACCCACTGAAATCAAAGAAAAACGCTGACATTAAAACAAACTACATCATTCGCTATAAAACAAGAAAAAATTTGCCATACAAATACACCAACTACCTAACCACATATCTATTTAAAGTAGACCCATGTTACTCAAAATTTCTACCAACTGACAAACTAACATAATCTAACCTACAAAAGCCCAGAAAAAATAACACCTGAACTAACCTAATATAGTTAAGATAAAAAATCATGCAATTATTTCCATATCCCCCTATCATTATATTAGCCACTAAAGACTATTTGAAATGAATGTTCATTAGACTAGCACTTCATTTCAACTGCTGCCAATCGTTACCTCGTGTAACATTCATTTCACACAGACAATGGAATAACCGAAGCAAACAGAATTATAATTAAAATAGTAGAGAGACCAAGAGAAAGTCAGACACAAAAACATCTACCAATGAATAACACAAAATGTATATCCAAATTGACATTCATTCTTCCCATCCGTCAACCTTTATTTACTGATAGAGGACCACCAAACACAAAAAAACAAAATACCACCTTCTTTAACATAAGAAAAATTCAACCATATTAATAGTCCATACTGCTGAACACACCATACATTGCATCTAAAATAACTAAAGTTTACCATGCAACTAACCAATCTAGGAAAAAAAAATTTCACAATTATTCCTACCATCCACCAAGCAACTGATACAAGGCCACCTAACATCCCATCTTTCATAAATCAAGAAAAACTACGTTATAACTGATCATCCGTACCAAAAAAAAACCTGTCTTAACAATCTTCCGTAACTCAAATCAAACAACTGATACTAGGAAAATCACCATCCCTTCAGCTAAAAGACAAAAATCTCAGTCCTTACAATTAATCCATAACACACAACACACTGTCTATACAATCTGCCATAACAAAGGTGTACCAAGCAACCATGTATTCTAGACAAGCCTAAGACACATTCATTCCTANGTATTCTAGACAAGCCCAAGACACAATCATTCCTACCATATATCCAAAAACTAATAATTACTTACTAATCATACCATTCAAACCTACCTCTATATAATCTACCATGACTCAAGTAAACTAAGCGATTATACATGTCAGAGCAACCTGTAACCTATCACGCATTACATCTGCTCTGCCAATCGATGCTAACCAAAATAGACTTCACACCGTATCACCCAATAATTAAAAAAATACCACAACCTTACAAAGCCATTTCAAACATGGACACAATTATCAACTTCCAATACCGACTGACACCAACCAAACACAATGACCGCCCATACAAACCACATTTACTCAAGCATGCTATAGCATTACATGACTCTCCAATACACACATATTTTACATGCTATTTTGAAATATACCGAAAATCATTTGACAGATATACTGGATACCATCCACACAACATATAACAATGCCATCAATCATAACTTAAGTGTACCAAACTATTTTACAGTGCAGACCAACCAATAACCAAAACATTCCTACCATCTGTTAAACTATCATATTGAACGACACCAGGCTAACAAACCTTTGGAATCGCACTTTCCTCAAGAAAATACGAANGTCTGTTAAACTATCATATTGAACGACACCAGGCTAACAAACCTTTGGAATCGCACTTTCCTCAAGAAAATACGAAGTCATAGCAATCAACAATAACAAACACCACACCTATCATACCATCCATCACAGCTCGAGCAAATATTCGTTTGAGACTAGCCATTACCCCAACACCCTTTCTTTTGGGTTACAGACCGACACCATGTTTACTCACCGCCCATACCTCCCACTATAACTCAATCATGCCCGAAGCCATTAAGTCTGCACATTCCNGACACCATGTTTACTCACCGCCCATACCTCCCACTATAACTCAATCATGCCCGAAGCCATTAAGTCTGCACATTCCATACAAAAATAAAATATACCTGTTACATATGCGATCTGGTCTAATGAAACCAGACGAATTATACTCACCACCTAGAATAAGTAAAACTTACCTCGTCGATTCA